>PVLC010012625.1:0-43492 GCA_004027655.1 Graphiurus murinus
CACACACACACACACACATACATGCATTATGATTGACTGCAAACTTTCCTTTCAGCCTCATTGGCCTTTAACTTCCATTTCACCCCTTATATCACAACCAGATCAGACTCCTCTCCTACACTGACACCTGCTTTTCTTTTCCATATCACATGCCTCTGCAAGCCTCATTTCCTCAACCCAGATTTCCCTCCCTCGACCTTGCCATTTCAGCCTATCAAAGTCCCATACAAAAGACCCAGGGAAATGTCATGTCCTCACTGCAAAACATTCTTATTTCCTCTAATAGAAAGTAATTACCTATTATTATTTTTTCCTCTTATCCTATTCATCTTGGACTTGGAGTGGTATAATTGTGTTCCTTAAAATTCTCTCATTATGGGACTGTAAACTCCTTGAATAGTCGCTCTTATTTATTTCCTTCCTCCTTGATACCGAACATGGGCCCTTGAATTTTTAAAATTATCAGGAAATACTTAAATTGAACTTCATCCTGTTATCCTTGGACCTATTCTATATGAACAGAACTTCTCTAAAGACTGACTCTCTAAGCATATATGTTATCCTTGGTGTGGAATAGCTCTAAGTACTTGCTAATTTCCACTCAGTAACCCAGTATAGATTACTAAATCATCTTGAATTTTTTGGTCAAACTGCACTCTCCTACCGGTGTTTTACACCTCCGTTTTTATCATCTTTGTGTATTCTATGCCTAGTCTATTGCGGCCTAATGATTGAACTGCAAGGCAGCACTTGAGGTCTGTCAAATAACCCAATTATTCACCCTCCAGAGCTGAAGCTGTGTCATCCATGTGCCCCTCTCCTTCCTGTCCCACCAAGCAGGTAACAACATCAAACACAGTTCACTAGAAAAAAAACATATTCTTGGAATCTCACATTTTAAAAATTAATTTGCTCATTTATTTCTTCTTATATTCAATAAATGGTGAACCTCATACCATGGGATTATTAAATAACACCACTGAATCCCATACCATGGGATTATTAAATATCTACTCTACTCATGCATTCTCCTGCGTAAACATATTTAGTGTCTTTTAATCATCTGCATAATACAATTAAGATTTCTCATCTTGCTGTCTCTCCAGTCACAAATACATTGCATCCTCTATAATTTGCCATGAGCCAATACTGTTCCCATATTTTCTTGCCAATGAACCAATGTGTCTTCCATTCTTCATTCCTGAATTTTCCCCCACCACACCACTTTCCCAAATCATCATTCCTATGATTGATTCTTATACTTTTGCTTTAACTTATATGACAATTACTCTAAAAATCTTTTTCTGAGTCTAAAGACTAGGTTAGTGACTCCTTCTCTGTGTTCCTGTAGTCCCAGATACTTTTAGCATTTAACTGTACTGTATTATAATTTCTGTTTGATTGCTTTTCTCTCCCATTGGATTGCACAATTCCTGCAGATAGTAATCATATTTCATTTGTCCTGGTATTCTTAGATTGGATACCATATCTGTAAATAGAAGGTGCTTAAAATATTTATTTTGACAGATGGATGGATGGTTTCAGCACTATTCTAGCAAAGCAAATACAATAAGTCATATCCTCTGCTTTGGGGAGTTCGCACCCAGTGGGAGAAAGGGAATGTAAACAGAATACTTATAATACATGGTGATAATTGCTGCAGAGGAGCCTAAGTGAACGGCAGGCTAGCATGTACCTGGCAACTTCTCAGGGAGAGGGTGGTGAATGGTGAGTGGGCTGTGTTCTAGCTCAGGCTGAGGACTCTGCATTGTGCACAGTAACCTCTTGTTCTTTAAATTGGAGGTGTGCCGTGGAGCTTGGTTCTTATAGCAGATTATTCATTGACCCACATCCACAGTTTCATTTCTGTAACATCTCTTTATGAGGACATGCGTCATTTTTTTTAATAATCTTCCTACACCAAGGACTGAGATGCTCATCTCTGAATTCTAGCATAACTCTGCCTTCTCACGGATGGACTTCCCACTTCTGGTGGGCTGGCTGTATTTGGAATATGCTCCTTCCACAATGTCCAGGCACACTCCTACAATGTTCCTTTACTGCATCCTGGCTTCATTGCTGCATTGGAGCTCTGCATGCTGTTCACCTGGTTGTATCTTCAGTTCTCCTAGCTTTTTAATGGCAATAGGAGAAGACCTGAGAAAAGAGTCCAACCTCAGAAATTACAGTCAGGGTTTCTAAATAATGGATTGATTGCACATCCCTCTGGCCACCCATGTCCCCGAGGCCCAGTGGACTGAACAGCTCCTGATCATGAGCTGGTACACTAAAGACACCCCAGAGCTGAGTGACTGTAAAGAAGATGATTCTTTCTGACAGTAATCAAAAGAGTCAGTTTTTTTAGTGTCATTCTGTCACACATTAACATCCCCAGGCCATTTTCTGCTCCAAGGACTATACGGGAGGTTCAAAAGTCAAAGACATTCAGTTTCTGTCATATATCCTCTAGAAGGAGATATGTATTTTTAAAAACTGATCATTAAAATATAATGTATTCATGACAATTATGGGTTGTGCATAGGATATCATGGAGCACGTGTCATTTTCTGGGTGTAGGAGTACATATTTGCAGAGAAATCTTGCTGGAAAAGGAAAGCAGAGCTGAGTCTTAAGGGATAAGAAGTTATACAGGTGAAGAGGGGTAAAAGTTGCTCTATGAAGCAGGAAGCACAGAATTGAAGAGACAGAGAAAAGAAGCATTGTGATGTGATGTGTGTGTGTGTGTGTGTGTGTGTGTGTGTGTAAAATATAAAGAGACTTGTGATATTGCACAGTACAATGTGACCAACAGTATGCTAAGGGCCAGTTAATGGAGGGTCTTTAAAATCAATTGAATTAATTTATAATTTATATCAAGGGTACTGAGGAGCCATTGAAGGATTATAAGTAAAAGGACGCCTAGCCAAGTTTGTTCTATAAAGGTAACTACAAGATGAGCCATGTGTTAACTCCACGCATCTTTCTTCCGTGCCACTTAGAAGCTGTAATTCCCTACGACTAGTATAATCTCTCCTATATCTCAGTCCTAAATCCCCATGATAGTTCTCCCCCTTCTTGGGCATGGGGGAACAGCTGGTCATCATCCCACTTGAAAACTATTCCTGAGATGTTTCCTAAAATGTGCCATACGTCTCATTCAAATTGGATTTATTCTGGTTTCCACGAGCAATGCCCTAGTTAGCTGTTCTGTCAGAGGTTTCTTGATAGATGTGTTAGTCTCATGGGTTTGGGAGGCACTGGATGGTGAAATGTAGAGGATCATTTTCCCCCAGAACTGAATGCAATCGTTCTTCTAGCTCATCAGTTGAAACCATTCCCATCGCGTCTCTTTAAAGTCTTATACAATCATTGCAACGTGTTTATTTCCAAAGGAAATTTATAATTATCCTTATAAAACAGCTTCTCCAGGAAGGCAAGATAGAGACATGATACATATTTAACAGATTAAGAAAAGGAGTCCTATGAGGTCACTATACTAGCAGAAAGAAGATTGGATCAAGTTGGGTATGGTGGTGCACACCTGTAATCCCAGTACTTAGGAGACTAAGGCAAGAGAATCTCAGGTTCAAGACTAGTTTGGCAACTTAGTGATACCATTTTTCAAAATAAAAAATAAAATAATGCTGGGGGTATAGCTCAGAGGTAGAATATCCCTGGGTTAATTCTTCAATCCTTAATGCCACACAAAGAAAAAGAAGAAGAAAGAGGAGGAGGAGGAGGAGGAGGAGGAGGAGAGAAAGAAAGAAATGAAGGAAGGAAAATGAATGAATGACACAAAGATGTGATACAAAGTAAGTCTTTGTCCTGACTCACTTATTTAATGGGAATATTAGTAAACTGAGAGTGTACATTTATTCTAACATTGCCAAAATCAAGGAATTTTTCCATTTGTTTCACATGTATTTCTTGAGTACCCACTTTGTGCCAGAAACTGTTGTAAACAGAAGTTGAATAAACAGAACTTTACCCTGGGATCCTATACTTCAACAAGGGAGTTACACAGGAAATAGATAAAGAAGTAAATATATAATATCATATCAGACATATAAGTACAATGGAAATCACTAAGCCTGATGATAGGACCTTAAATGAAATGCTGCTATTTTAGAGTGTTAAGAGACTGCCTAGCTGAAGATGTAACTTTTACACAGTGAACTGAACGAAGACAAGGATGCGCAAGACAAATATTTATGGAAAAGCATTCCAGACTGAGAAAACTCCAGATTCAAAGGTCCTCAAATGAAAATGTGATTGACATGTTCTATGAATAGGAAGAAAATCAGCATGGGGGACAGATCAGATCCTGAAGGGTCCTGAAGGCCAAGGTGGGGACTTTGGATTATGTCTAAACATTGAGGAAACCATGGGATGGATTTGAGAAGGTTAATAACATGATTTGATTCAGATTTTTCAAACGCTATTCTGTCTGCAGTTGGATAAAGGGGTATTCATAGCAAAGGGAACAAAAACAGCAGCCCAGGCACCCTTCAGAGCCTATTGTACAAGTCTATGTAGATTTTTACGGTTGTGGTCCTTCCAGATCCTAAATTTCCCCATCTTAATGCAAGCTATGAATGACCATGCTGAGATTGGATTCTGGCATTTATAATTGTGGTCTAATGTGCTCTCTCTTCCAATACACTAGACATAGTCCAAACAAACCTATTTTATTCTCTGACTTTCCCTAGCCATCCAAGGACTCTCGAGTCTCTTTTAAGTTCTTATATGATCATTTGATCATATTGATAACTGAATATTCTAGGAAAAATCCATGTGCATATCTGGAGTCCTTTTGTATTTTTCTTAAAGTGGCCATAGGAGTAAAAGAGAATATCAGGGTTCTTGTATATTTAATTCAGCTGTTTCTTCTGCCCAGAATGCTTAGACTAGCCCTGCCTATCCTTCAAAACCCAGATAAAATAAATTCCACATCTTCAGGGAGGTCTTCTCAATCATCAGAGCCTACAACCCTCTCTTCATATATCAAAGACCATGTTCTTTGTTCTGGAGAAGGAACTTTCTGGTGAAGGAACTTTCTTCTTGATAATAATTAAGAAATTATTATGCAAACATATAAACCAGATAATATCAGACAGTGATATATCAAGAATGAGGAATGGGTCATGAAACAGAATACTTGTCAGGAGACTTTCAATAGAGTGATCAGGAAGGTCTATTTCTGCTCAGGTTCCTTATCTGTTTAATGAAAATAATATTCACAAGATTGCATTGAATAAGAAAAGCCACATTAACATTCCTAACTAAATTCCTCATACACAGTATGCAGTTGATAAATGTTATTAGAATCTGAGTAAAAGAGGAAAACAGAAGAGAGAATAGTAGAAAGTAGAAAGGAAGGAAAGCCAGAGGAAGAAACCAAACATCTAAGTTGATGCCAGAGGTATCTGGGACAGGACATATCGTCAAGCAAATGTATCCTATTTCTGCCTCTATGAAATGTGTTTCTGCAGCAGAGTGACAATGAAATGCAGAATAAGCACCTGTGCTTGGGGTGCAGAACAGGTTTTCAGTGTTTGCCTCCAGAAGGAGTCCTCCTACTTTCCATGGGGAACATAAATTGCCCACTGGTGATGGGATGTCCAAAGTACATCTCTTTTGTCGTCCTAAATTCCCTGGGGTTCTGTATTCCAGGGGCAAAGTAGTGGAGGTAGGAACTCTAATTTCCTCTAACAACAATTCCAGTTTCCAATTAACATTCTAGAAAGAGAGAACAGACACAGGCCTCTGGGGATAATGTCACTACTCCATGGCATTTGTTAAAATTAGCTGATGGGCAGCCTTCCTTTTCCCAAGAGAGACCATGAGATGCTCACATTCACATTCATCGCTCTGACCTCCCCCTTCCCAATCATGTTTCTTGGCTGAAAATAAAATGTGACTTTCTCCTAAGTAATTGATGTTCTGTCTCATTCCCTGAAGCAATACAGGCTGAGCAAAGGAGACAGTGTCTCATCTTCCTTGTTATTGGCTCTAATGATATATTCCCTGGACGACAACTTAAAAAAGGGAGGGACAGGGTCTTACTGTAGCTCATGCTTGTGCATCTTGGATTCGAAGTACTGATACCTTTTAGTTATGGAGAGAAAGTGAAGAAGCAAATGGATAGAAGGGGAGAGAAGGCAGGCAGTAGCGATAGTAATTCATTCACTCTCTTCCCTCCCCATCACGCACCTATCTATCCATCTACCTATCCATGTTTTGGTAGTTTTCCTAACTCACTTACTCATTCATTTGCTTTTTTATCTGTTAAGGTTCTTTGGTTACATGCATCTCAACTCTGAATATTTTAAGAAAATAAAAGAGGGAATATTGGAATGACAGAAAAAACTCATAGTCTCTAAGAGTTAAAACAGTTGTCATGGGCTGACCTATGTTCTCCCAAACTCAGGGGCAATACATTTCTGTTGTTATATCCACCCAGTTTGTGATACTAGCAACCAATCTAATGATAAATATAAAACAGCCAAACAAAGAAAAAACATGAAGACCAAACAGGGTGGTTCCAGGGATCTCAACAATTAGACCTCTGTGGTCTTCCTTTGGATCCTACCATGACAAAAAACCATCCCATTGGTCTTCCATCTCTCCCCTGCTTCCTTCTGTTCCAGCATCAAGTATACTAGGGCCCCAAATCTAGTCACGAGTCTCTGTGTTTGTGTCACTTAGCATCAGCCAAGAGAGAATGAAGTGGCACACAAGTAGCCACTGAGGGAATTTGAGAATTTGATAGCAACTCAAGTGAGCTCTGCTTCTCATATTGAGCATCTGCTCTGGGCTAAGTGCTAGGGACATTGTCCTCAAGGGAATTTTCCTCTGCCTGGTGGGGGAGACAAGACAATGTTCACATCTGACTCATAAGAAAGGCAAATATGGGCTGTAGGTGATGCAGGCAGAAGAACAGTTCACAGATGACTTCCACAGAACTTCAGGATAATGTTTTATGAAGAGGTGGTACTGAATTTAGACCTTAGTGTATGGGTAAAATGTGGACCTGGAGATTTTAGGAAAAGGATTTTCCTGTGGATAGAAGAGCACAATCTATGCATGGGAATAGCAAAGGATTATTCATGTCGAGGGCAGGGAAGTCTACTTAGCAGAGGCTTAGTAGACAGCAGTGATAATTTGATCCATTCAAAAATACTCCAGCCAAATCATGAAAGCTTAGGTGGCCTGGCTTTGGGCTTGAACTTCATTCAGCTGGTCATGGGGAGTTAGTGTATGCTTGTGACAATAGCAGGGCCATGACTACTGCTTTGCTTTAGGAATATAAACCCGCAGTGGTGGGTAGCATACATCAGCTTGAGGGAAATTGGAGATAGAGACATCAGAAGTTAGCTTGGCCCAGGTAAACCAGCAGCAAAGAAATATTGAGGTTCCTGGGAAAATTCTGTGCACCTAACCCACACCTTTCTGCCTCTGGCACTGGTTTTACTGAAACTCCATTTGGACAATCTGTTCCCCATCTTCTTACTCCTGCAAAGCTCCATGGGTCAACCTTGTCTATCAAACATTCTCTGACTTTCTCTGCTGGCAAAAATGTCTTTCTTCTCTGGAATCATATTAGCACTTTAATTGCACTGTTCTTCACAGGGTCCAGAAAACATCCCCTCAAGACTTACTCATGAAGTAATTAGCACACACCTACTATGTGCTGTACATTGTGATGGGTTCTGGGTTTCTGGAGTTGAACAGCAAGTCTCTGTTGGTGTATAGAGTTACATTTGTGCAACTTCAACCTCTCCCTCTGTACTCTTAAGATTTTTTTGAAAAGAGAGACTATATCCACCCTCTACGCCTCCTGGTGTTTGTTATAGTGCCCCACACAGTGTCATCTCCCTGTATAGTGACTAAATAAGTGCCTTATAGCAATGCTTTTTTGTTTCAATTGAGAGTTATATTTCACATTAAACATATAAAACCACAATATATACTCTATGACCTTGAGCGCAGCCACTTGCTACTTACTTGGGCTGAGCTTATGAAATAGAAAGGATAGGTTGATTGATTCTTTATCTTAATTACAAATCTTTTTATGCGTTTTCTATGCCTATAATATTATATTATGTACCTGAAATGTCTGCATACAAGTACCTCTCGATGGTGATTGAACATTCAACAGTGAGCTCGGAGGAGCGACAAATAGCCTCATTATTCCTTATGGCATCTTGGAGAGGCAGCTAAGAGATGGGTATCATTTTCTGTGCTTCCTAAGAGAAGAAATAGGAGCACAGATGGGTGTTCTGGTGAAATGAGGTCACAGGGCTACTTCAACACTAGAACCCCAACCCATTTTCCAGTGCTTTCAGAAACATCCTGTCAAGCTTAGCTCCCTAACTACAGAAGGAGAAACTAAGGCTCAGAGTGAGACCATAACTCAAGGTCCAGAACAAGTTAGTGGAAATCTTAGGGCTGAGGCAATGTTTCTGCTTTGGGTCATCCAGTGGTAAAGTTTCACCCCAGATCCTTCCACTCTACTTACAACCAGAAGTTCATTTTCTCCAAATGAAAGCAACTTGTCCAACAGCTTTTGTTTTGTCTAGCTACACTTGTGCTTTCTGTACATGTTTTTATCTTTCAGGAACCCTTTCTTCATCTTCAGATCCTTGGGGCATCTCTAATTATTCCTAGATTCTACTTTCAGGGGAGGAAGGACGTGGAATAGACAAATTGATATCACAGTGCTAATGATTTCAAATTCATAGAACTTTAAGCACTTCAAACACATTAATTCCTACATCCACCTAAGTAAAGGGATTCCTGAACTGTATCTTTTGTTTTACTTTGGTCCTGGGGATTGAACTCAGAGGCATTCCACCTCTGAACTATGCCCTCAGCCCTATTTTTTTAAAATTTGAAACAGGATCTCACTAAGTTGCTGACGGCCTCACTAATTTGCCAAGCCTGACCTCATACCTGGGATCTTCCTGTCTCAGCTTCCCAAGTACTGGGATTACTGGCATACAACACCATACCTGGCTTCTGCACTATATCTTCAATAGGTGATTATCCAGGTTCTGCTTGCATTCCTTTAAGAAAGTGAACTCACTACCTTTTGAGTCAACCTATACCATTCATGGACAACTTTCGAAAAATTTTGAAGTGGAAGCTTGCCAAGAAACTTCTATCCACTGGTCACACAAAACAAGTTGGTTTCCAATCCACAGGAAGCTTTTAAGGTATCTAAACCCAAGTGTCAAGCTATCTAGCCTCTGTCTTGCCAGGATGAACATCCTCCATCTTTTCAAAAGACCTGTAGATCGAGTTCACTTGCTAAGACTCACTGGAGCCTTTCAATACTCCTTTCAAAAGCTGATCTCCAGAGGTGAGTCTGAGGCATGCCTGTGGTTTCATCAACTTTTGCCTAGTCCTTATGCCTACATTCTCAGGGCCTAACAACGCTCACTTAGTTTACTTGTCTGCAAACTCCTGTTAATTATTGGTAAAAATTTCCAGCTCTTTTTTTTTTCTTAAGGGCTAAATGTTATGTCATATTTTCCCCCATTTAGTTGTAAAGAACTTCTCCCAGGAATATTTGTTTCTAAGGGACATCTGTGTAGTTTGGATAACGTTATGCACTGAAGAATGGCTTCCTAATGGCATATGCTTAGACACCATGACCCTGAGGAGAGGTGAGTATTTGGGACAGGAGTCATTCTTTACAACTTGTTCTCTTACTTCCCCTTGCTTCCACCACCCAACCTCTACTCACCTTTGCTGTACACCAGAGGAATGATGAGATGGCCCACAGAGATGCTGCAGCCTTTTATTCAAGCCATCTTCTCAAACATGACAATACTGATTCCCAAAATGTATAACTAGCCATAAATCTATGTAACTATCTCCCGAGTGGCCTCAAGTCCTGCATTACCCGCAGTCATGGATTTTTACAGATATTTCATTAACATTGCTAGATGGCACTTCCTTGCTAATGATCGCCTAACATTTAATAAACACAGCCCAAGAGTTTTACAACCTGTTAGCTTGCAAGTGGCAGTAATTAACCAAAAATGATAAATAATTAAGGCCTAATTACATGGTATCAGTCATTTCATTTTCCAGCCTGTGCAGTAAGTGGGTTTGAACTGCCGAGCGGGGCTCTTTCTCCATCCCTCTGCCATCGTCTGAGCAGGGCTGGGGGAGTGCTGGGGCCACACGTGCCCTTATAGGGGAGATGAGGGGGGAAATGGGCTCATTAGATCAGTAATTGGACTGTTTTCCTTCTCTAAGCACATTCCCATGGAATTGGCTATGAGCTCTGAATTTGGAAGGTACACAAACAGCCATCCATGAGATTCCTAGCTCTGGTTAGACTGAGGACAGCAGACTAGGAGATAGTGGAGAGGAAGTGCGACCATGAGAAGCAGGTGGTCTGAGTGCTCCTATAACCCACTGTAGGGATGTAGGGCTCTGTGGCTGCAGGCAGGACACTGCTCCTTTCGGGGCCCCATGTAGGTGGTAGGTGTGTATGTGTTTGTGTGTGTGTGTGATAAGCAAAATCACTGGGGGTCTCAGCAGTTGAAATATCTAGTAGATGTGTGTGTGTGTGTGTGTGTGTGTGTGTGTGTATGATATTCTTAGAGTACCTGTAATAGCCACATGAGGCAACATACAGTATATGTAGCAATATATATTATATGCAATGTAATATATTTATATGCTTTATATAAATATATAGTACATAATATAATATTATATTATTATATATTATATATGGCATATATGTTGGCTCTTGTGGCTGAGTACAGGTGCCTCCAAGAATACCATCAGAATCTCTCTCTTCATGTCTCATCTAGGATTATTTGGTGTTTACCTCCTTGTCAGGCTGAATGTTCCCTTGTAGTCAGAGACTATTTGCATAAGATGCTAGGGCCAAATGGTTCCAAGTTTAGGTCCAAGAGGAAGGTAGAAAGCTAGGCTAGTTTTCTAGAAATGAATGAGAATTGAAATAAAGATAATGATGGTAATGAGGATGCTGGAGAAGAGGAAGTTGAAAATAGCATTTTTAAGCACTTCCTACACTCCAGACAATTATATGAAAAATGTTATATGCATTATCTAATTTAAAATTTTCAATAGGCTAGGAGATAGGTACCACCATGGTTCTTGTTTTGTAGATGGAGAAACTGGTCCAGAGAAATTCATTCACATAGCTACAATGCGGTGGACTGGAGTTTGATCAACACTGTGCTCCAAAATAGATACATATTGTAGTTTTCAGAGTGATCTGATATTCAGCACCTCATCAGGTCTTGATGAGAACCCTCTCGATTACATATAAGAACAACTATCCACTTTTTACAAGCTGGGGTGTTTAGGTGTTTGCAAGCGGTGGGTTATACACAGGCAAATGGAAGAGCTGCTTCTGTAAGTGAGAGTTTAGATCACATCATAATTCAGCAAACTGCAGGCTCTGAACTTCAGATCCTGAGGTTCCTTAGAGTTATATCCAGAGAAAGAGGACTGGGTCGACATGATACTTGAAGCCCCCCCCCCCCCAATTAAGACAAGACAGGTCAGATTTGGTAATATTTACACATTGGGCAGTATTTAATGTGTAAATATTATCAAGGATAATGCTGTTAGTCTTCTGGAAGAGGTAAGAGAAGATCAGGCTTCTGGTTCAGAGAGCTGCAGGTTTTGGGTTCCCCCAAACTAATTCTAACCCCTTTCTGGCATGCTCTAGCACAAAACTGGGTAGAAGAAACAAAAAAGATGATAATAGGCCTCCAGAGAATGAGGCAGGACATCCATCTGTCTGTGTCCCTGGGGTCCTGAGGCCCCAGAGATGAAAGGCTCCGTTGCCTATTATGCATGAGGGGTTGGAAGAGATTTTACTGCTTGAAGTAAACAGCATCTGTTGCTGAGTTCATGTGAGGACCGCAGCTCATCCTCGGGAAGGAGGTTAGAAAATACTCAGCTTGTCAAGAAGCCAGGAAAGCCCACCACAAAGATCTCCTCTAGCTCACCTCCCCAAACTGTACACCACTCATGCCCTTAAGAGAGGAGGCTTGCATTGTGTTATGGTTTGTGCAGATTCTCAGATGGCCCCAGGAATCTGGCCCTGCTTCTAAGATGAAGGTGTCTGGTGACCTTGGGTGGGCCACTAGCCCTTTCTGGTACAATATTTGTCAAGTGAGAATACTCAAGCTTGGTGTTCCTCTACCTTGCAGGAAGCTAATTAATAGCTCAACCTGGTAGCAAAAAAGAAAACTCCCCCACCTACACCTCAGTTCCCTCACTCTGCTACTGTCAGCCTCAGCTTCTCCCTGGGGAAGTGGGGCTGACAGATGGTGGAAAGGAACAGGGAGCAAAGGGGGCTGTGGTTTATTTTTGGATCCTGCTTTTAAGTTCTTCAAGGAACTTCAGCAAGAGGCACTCTATGCTTTGCTTTCTATCTGCTATGTATTTTGCACAAATGCAAGCATATACTCTCCCTAGGGCTGGAAACACATGTGTGCATACACTCACATACATGCACACGATTTCCCATCACAAGTATATATTGTGTTTAATTATCATTTATTAACTCAAATTAAAATCTCTTACTTTGACAGTCAAGGCTCTCTTGATTCCTACCAGGTGCCCCTGAGTCTCTCTGTTCATTGAGGCTTGCCATGGAATGAGAGGAGCCACATAGACAAGTGACTACAATATCTGCAAATCATTGGGTAGGGAATAATCTGGAGCTTTTCTCTCCAGGAAGTCTCCCTTGATGTGTCCTTATGCTCTGAAGCTTCTTTATCCTGGTCTGGCTTTTGGATGAACATACTACCTGGAGACTTCTGAGTTACGACCTCCACTGGCAAGTGGTGAGCTCTCGAATCACAGGGATACACTCACCCTTATTTATTCCATGGTCCTTGTTTTCACATACTCTCAGCCACATGTTGGGTTCCAGGTAAATGGAAGTGGGTTTTCCTGAGAATTCTGAGAGTCATACCATCTGCTTCTTCTGTTTTTTAATAAGCATCTACATCTATATACCTATAAACATAATTGTAACCTCTCAAAGGCATGTCCATCTCATCTCACCTCGATTTTTATTTTGCTTATTTTGTAACCCCTCAAGGGTTACATCTTCCAAGTAAATAAACTAATGCAATCTTTCAAATAAATAGTGAAGGTGATAATAAATATACTACTTCCAGTTCAGTTCATATTTTGCAAAGCATCTCATCTATTTCCTTATTTACGAAACCAAGTTGGTTTCAAAGGAGACCTAGCTTCCCCTCCAAGAGATTGATGCTTCTTGGACTCATCTCCATTCAAGTTCCAAGTCAATTGTCTTATTGACTAGAGTCTCCTTCCCTTAGCCCATCCCTGCCTTGCATACCTTGATGTTGCTCCATCAAATATTTATGCTAAGATTCATTATTTGCCCATTAAATATTTATCAGCTTGCGAGCCCACATCAGATGAAATGTATTCCTTTCTCCAGGAATGGTCTGATAATTAAATCTGAAATCCTAGAGTTTCTAGACAGCCCATATCTTTCTTTCTGTTCTGTCTCCAGAAACCTGGCCCATAATTCACAAAGTGGTTTCCCTTCCCGCCCTCACTATCCCTTCCTGCCAGGTGATTCCAGTTGCTCATGGATTCTTCATCAAAGTCAGATTGATTTCTTCCCCAAATTGAAGATATGTAAAAGACAGATGAATTATAGACAGACATAATTTCTGCTGTTTTCTAGGCCAGGCTGAGGGCAAACTCCCTCTTTCAGTGAGGTCTATGGTCTGAGCATACAATGACTCCTGTGGCACTTAAGGACAGAGTCCAAAGGTGGATGGTATTAGTGGGAGTCTCATGAAGGTAAAATTTTGACTTGCACAATAATTGACTCCTTGCAGGAAATAGGAATTCTCTTATAAAAAGCCCTTTGGATCCTTGCAAAGATCAGCATGGGCCTGAAGTTATCATTTCAATTTGAGTGTTTTGGGGACTCAATCTATTTTTTAAATACTTTTATTGGTGCATTGTAACTGTAGATTGTACTCAAGAATAGAATGATAAAAATATGCACACATGCTTAATTTCTTTCCCTCTGGATCCCACCTCCCTCCCTCCCCTTTCCTGTACATGATTGTCATTGGTAATTTCATATATTCAATCTTTGCATCACTTCTTTTCCCAACTTACCCTATTTTCATAAAACCTTTAGGGTTGGGTGGAGGAGAGGAGACCTGCTTGATATTTAAGCATAGCACCGTGGATGAGCTTTGGGGAAGGGCACCAGAGTATTGAGGACATTTAGAGCATGGTTCAGGGTTTGTAGGGTTTGAGACAGGTTTTATCCTACACTGGATCTGCAAGGTGTGTATACTATTGCTTTCTCTGACCTGAGGATTGAAGCTTACAATGTACTTGGGACTCTTATAACTACTCCATGTACATTAGCTCATTGAGTCTTCCCAAAGAAATGGCTATTGTCTTTATTTAGAAGTGATAATCAGATGCTTTAGAATCTCTAGGATTCACTGCTAGATCAATCATCTTGTCTGAAGCAGAGTTGGGATCTGAACCAACCTTAGCACTCTCATTCCAGAGCCCCTGTGTCAACCAAGTTTCAAGCTCAAGTTTGCTGACATGCAAGTCAAGATGCTCATAGCCACCTCATGATAGTGAGAATCCAATGAGAAGGTGTATTTAACATGGTTCATCCTATGATTGAGGCAAAGTTCTCAAGAAATGGTGGCCTCTGCAAGTACCTTTAATAATCACCAATGATACTAGTGCTTTAATTGGATGAGTTTCTCCTTGATTATGGAATAGGTACCAGACCGCTGGACTTCTTCTCCTCAAGGTAATTGTAAGGATTGAGGAAAGTCTGGTAAAATATAGTGTTAAGTAGCAATCAGAAGATCTTTAAGATCCTTTGGGCTCATAGCTCTATGGTTATAGAATGAAGCACTCAAAAAGAAAGTAGTGGTAACTCACTTTCATTTGGATCCCCTCCAGCAAGCAGTTCTGCAGGGAGGAAGTTAGACCCTAGAGCCCTCTCTCCTCGTCTTTTCCCACCTAGGCTGCCTTAGGCATTCAAGTTGCATTTTATGACCCAGAATTCTCCCTTTCCTGCCCCAATAAGCTCTTTCTTTCCTTGCTAGCATTATCCCTCTGGCCCCATCTCTTAAAAAGAAAAGCTCTCTTGGACATATGTGGAGGCTGGACCCTCAAAATGCCATCTGAGTTTGGAGTTTATATAAAGATGCTAGTAAAGTAACAATCCCTTAAGATGTGGTATTGTATTTTTAACAAGGAGTGTCAATCATTAAGGAAATATTTAAGTAGAATTTTAAGTAGAGGATCATTTATTTATTTATTTATTTATTTATTTTGCAGTACTGGGGATTGAACTCAGGGGCATTCTACCTCCAAGCTATACCACCAGCCTTATCTTTTTATTCTTTAGTTTTTGAAATAGGGTCTCACTAAGTAAGTTGTAGAGTGCCTCACTAGATAGCTGAGGCTGGCTGCAAACCCAGATTCTCTGGTCTCAGCCTCCCAAATGCTGGGATTACAAGCGTGCGCCACCATGCCAGGCCTAGAGGATCATTTAGATTTTGTTGTTGTTATTGTTTGTTTTTGTTATTGCAGTTCTAGAGAATTGAAACCAGGAGTGCTTTACCACTAAACCACATCCTCAACCCTTATTTATTTATTTATTTATTTATTTATTTATTTATTGTTTTAGACAGAGTTGCACTAAGTTGCCTAGGCTGTTCTTGAACACGCAATCCTCCTGCCTCAGTCTCCCCAGTAGCTGGAATTATAGGTGTGCACCAGCGTGCCTAGCCTAGGGGATCTTTTAGGATATTTTAATCACATGTGAACATTTGTCTTATTTTGCATATGTGAAAGGCCAATTTATTAAGCACTGCCAATATAACAAATGAATGAGGTTGTAAATCACGTGATTCATATTTAATTACATATGAAGCTTGTGGTACAAAGAGAAAGAAAATACTCAAAAAATATGGAAGATTGGGGGTAGTAATCATGGCATTGATTTTGAGTAGGACTCTGTAGGGAATCTTTACATGCATTAACTTATTCTTTCAATAGCAAAGACATCATAAGTGCTTACTCATTATTCTTATCTCACAAGAGCTGAATCTCAAGAAGTCATGAATATATACCTGCATTAAAAACAAGAGAGCATTTCATGTCTGAAAATATAATGGGTAGTGAGCATATGATATCTAACTCTTCAGAGAGGAAAATAGCTCTTTTTTTGGTTTGTGATTAATGAGATGCTTTCCACTTTGACAAGTGTCAACTTGTGGGGAGTGTGGTGGGGTTAAATGAAAAAAGAATGTATGCAAGACTGATGGCTCTATGAGTAAGTTCTCAAGAACACCAGTTCTTTTCAGTCTAGACAACTCTTCTACTCTCTCACTCTGAAATCAGCATCTTAACTATTCTCACTTACTAGTTGTCCTGCAGTTGGAGCAACTTAAAGTGACTGAGAACTTTCACATCCTTGAAGAAGAGGGGTCCTTGAACTGACATCAGAAGGACTAGGGAATCTTAATAAAAATGCAAATTTGAGGACCTTGTCCCAGACCTACTGAATCAGAAACTGGGGTGGAGCCCAACCAATTATGCCTTATCAAGCCTGCCACGTAACACTGATGGGCATTCAACGTAGAAGACCACTGATCTGCATTGTGAAGAAGCTCATTCCTTCTTAAAATGGATAGCTTTGCCATCCATTGCATATCTCTTTCCATCTCAGTTATTACAGCCCCTTCAAAATCATGCTGGCAGTAGCATTATGGTGTTTTGTACATGTTGGTAGAAGACTCCTGAACACATTTAGGAGAGATGTTTGTGACATTCAGAACCATCGGCCAGCTTTTTGTTTTTCTCTGTCCTGCAGTCTGTCAAGAAGACATTCATTACTCAGACCCATCCTGTTTTCATGAGCACCACTGGACTCACACAAATGTCAGCTGTAGTTTTAACACCATTCACATTGCTTGAGGCTGGCGTGAAAGGAGGAGAGAAGAGGGCACAGTGGGAGCATTTTTCTGTTCAGCCAATTTTGTGTAACTCTTCAGACACATTTCCACACAAGCACTGAAACTCTTTCATTCATACACAGACATCCAAGACTTTGGTATGGTTCCAGGCACAAATTGGTGCTCAATAAATGCTTTATAACAAATAAGCTACCATACTTTTTAGCAGTTATCTTCCAGAAAAGATCCATAGCACATTAAGAAGCTGCTAAAATTATTCTTAAAAACAAAAGGATTTATCAATAGCAGCTCATCTTTAAGACAAGTCAACTACTTTTAATAAATTCAGCAGATGTCTATGACCCAAATAAAATACCAACTCCTGAACAGAAATGTCAGCAAAGAATAACATTTGCCCAATGTTGATTCATATGACATATTGTACTTTCATTCTGATAAGGCAGAAATGTATCAGAACTAAAATTTTAGCAAATAACTACATTATTTAGCAATAAATACATTATAAAAAAACAGGGTTTTCATAGGTTCTCCAAAAGTACAATGGTTTAGGGCATATAATCTGACATATGTTAGGGAGAGAAAACAAGTGGTAGGAATAGAGAGAGATGTTTTTCTGGTTTGAGAAGAAAGCATCCAACACACACACACACACACACACACACACACACACACACACACATACACACATACACATACACTTTTTAGAAGAAATAGTTGCTGGAATTGATCTTGTTGAGCAATATAGAAACCATGTTACATTCACAGTGGAGTTTTTAGTCGTGATGTCATCAAGCCCTTCTATCCAACAAAATGTCAAGATTCTGGGACTGTCTGCCCAATGTCTCTGTGTGGTGGGAGCCATTGCCCCAGAAGGTCCCACAGACTACAGAGTAAGTAAATGTAAAGAAACCCAATTCGTATAAACACTCTGAGGGAAGCTTTTCATGATGATGGGCTCTCTGCCTATGCAGCAGGGCAAGGCTGACTGGCATCACCCCAGTGCATTCTCCAGAGAACCCCACCCTCCATCAAATGATCTGCAGCAAAAGTCCCTCTGGTTGATTGGATTTGGGAGTCTCCCCTACCTCACCCCCCAGTTTAACATCCATGATTTGATGCAATTGTTAAAGGATTATAGAAATCCTGCAGGAAAGTCTTTTGTGTAACCAGAGATACAAGTGGTCAGTGAAACCCTTTGTCTCATTGATGTTCTGCAGAATTTTGGGAAGCAAACTATATCCTAGAGATAGTGACCTAGGTCAATATTCTTGAAGAAAAAAACAACATACACCCAGAAAAAGTGATAGAATGGCAGACTTGCTTGTTTGTACCCTTTATGTGGAAAGACCTTAGAGATTCAGGGCAGTGTCTGTGCCTTCTTTGTGTTTAGAATTCTAGCATCAATATCACAGTGCCTGATAGACTGTAGGTACTCAACACACCTTAATGAGAGTTTGGTGAAGCCGGGTCATGAGACAGAGATCATGGAGTTTTTCTTTACACTGAGAGCAGGTGAGTCTCTGGAGCTTTGGCTATTACTCCTCAAAATGATAGTAAGATGGATTTATTTTAGAGAAGAGTGATTAAAGTGGCCAAGGGGAAGGAGGACATTAATTATATCCTTGTAAGGGAGAATAACACTTGGTTTCAGAAAGATGAAGATAAATTGGAGTAATGATTAATAAATTGGGAGAACACTGGGTACCTATTTCATGTGAAGTGCTGGAAGTGATATCTTCATGAGAAACTAGCTCTTCGGTTCACTGTTTTGTGGGCTTCCCATTGTCTATAAGATCATAAAGGTGAACAGAGAATCATGCTCTAACTTTTGTATTATGATCCCTATATAAATTTGCCTGAAACAAAAACTGTGATCTGAAGAGAATGACTGCCACAGTATGTAGTATGCACATTGACTTTATTTCTACAATAAGTACAGTAGGAAGAAAGGAAGTTTAATCGCAGGTCCTGGTAGATAATGAGAAGGATTTGGAGAAAGAATTCTGATTTTTGCAACTGTATCAGACAGGGTTCACCTATTATCTTATCTCTGTAGGTACATCAGAAAAGGAATCCTAAAATGGAGAAAACATGGAACAAGGCTTATGCTACTCTCACTATTTCCCTAACAATGAAAAAACTGACATGCTATATCCCCATTAAGAATTTCTATTACCTAGAAGTGGGAGGCATACAAGGCCCTTGATTCAGTTCCCAGAAACTGGTACTATCCTTCCTTTGGCAATTCACTCTAATCGCTTCTACATCTAATACTCAATGGGCTAAATCCATTTTTGTTACATGGGACTCTCTTCTTTGCCTTGACACTAGGGTGTGCTTTGCTGTAAAACCCATCTGGTGAATTCCCTCGGTCTTCAAGTGTTAGCTCAAGTGTCCTTTGTTTATGAAGCTATGTATAAATATTTGGCAAAACCCACATTTTTCTCTCCTCCATCCTAGTGTAACACTTTCTGAGGTCATTCCAAGCACTGACTCATCAGAGTGGTTACAAATTCTTGATCTAGTTTCCTACTAGACCCTGAAATCTAATCTGAGGAGGGATCTAGGTGATCAAACATGATGGGAGGGTGAGGCTAGAGGACCATGAGGGTCTTGAGAAAGCAAGTTTTTTTTTGGTTTGTTTGTTTGTTTTGTGGTACTGGGGATTGAACTCAGGGGCATTCTACCCCTGAGCTATGCCCCCAGCTCTATTTTTTATTCTTTTTATTTTTGAAACAGGTTCTCACTAAGTTGCGGAGGGCCTCACTAGGTAGCTGAGGCTGGCCCGTAAACCCGGATCCTCCGGTCTCAGCCTCCCAAATGCTGGGATTACAAGCATGCACCACCACATCCGGCTGAGAAAGCAAGTTTTTATCCAAGGATTCAGAGACACAGATTGTACCAGTGGCTAGCAGATCAATATCAGCTCTATTTCGACTGTTTCTCATTACATAGATTTAGAATTATTTACTTGTCTACCTTCTCTGTTAGAATTAGAATTTTTCCAGGACAGAGACCCTGGGTCTTTTTTATTTCTATGTCTCCAGAGTCTAGCATGACACCTGGCATGGAACATGGCTATTGGTCTCTAGGAACAATTTAAGGGCTCTTCCTAATGAATCAAGATGAGAACATTTACCTCCATTCTGCAGGAGGAGGAGCACTGAACTTGGTTGGTCACTGTCACGTGTAAATTTGATGACTGGACTCCTTTTGTTTTGTTTTCTTTATTTTGTTTTGTTTTTAGAGGACACTTTTTTTTCCACTGTGATTTTTAAGATGAGTCAATATCCTGGCAGTTCACTGTTGACTTTCTTCCTTTCTAGTCATGGCAGGGGTAGCTTGTACCAGTTTTTCCTCACCTCTTGGTAATAAGGTTCAAAGATTGGCTTTGGCTACAGGGCATAACATAGTATAGGTCCCCATTGTCATATTTTATTTACAATTATTTAGGAATAACAAGATTGGAGAAAAAAGTGATTAAGTCCAGCTTACTAGAGTTTCCAACACTGGAGTTTTGCACTAAAATCAGAGCTAACAATAGTATCACTTTGCTTCATGTTTTTTCAGGTATTCTGTGATAAGGAATTTGGGACAGTTTTGAAGATTCCCAAGCTTCCTGGTTATATTGTCAGTGTAACACTACCTTAACAGCACCAAAATCTCATGCCAATTTCTAACACAGAATACTATATATTAAAAGAATAAAAGAACAAAACGAGAAAGGGAGGGGAGGAGGGATGAAGGGAAGAACAAATGGACAGAGGAAAGACGGAGGGAAGGAAGGAAGGAGGAAGGAAGGAAAGAAGGGAGGAAAGAAGCCTTCTGACAGGCTTCATGAGCTATATTGAACTGACTGAAATGAGGGTGTCATCTGAGAGTATTCTAATAGCTATGAATCCAGGCCTCATTTTGGAAAACAAATGGACTCTTCAGTAAGAAAAAACATAAATCCTTTTGGTTTTTTTTTTTTTCCTGGCAAGACAGAGCATTGGTATTCCTCTCAGAATATAAGAGCTTTTAGTTCTGTTACAGGGTAGTGTTTCTTTCACAAATAATATTTTCAACATCATAGCCCTTGGCTAACATTGACTGATCCAGATATCTCATTTTCAGGTTGGCAATGCATCCCCTCCCATGCAGAGCTAAATGCATGGCTATTGAAAGGACATTGCAAAGAAAACCCAGTCCTGTGGCGTCTGGTTAATCTGTTTGCTTTGTAGGGTTGGCCACGGGGCATGGGAATGCCACACTTCCCTGGAGCTTCAAATGGGCAGGGACCACATGTTGAGTAGTAAATAATGGAGCAAAGGGGGAGAGAATCCAAGAATCTGACAGTGCACAGATGAGAAAGTTAGACACTACATATATACTTAAGGAGTTTACATTTTAGAAGGAAAAAAACAGCCAGGCACATGTACAACTCAAGATAGGAAGAGATAAGGATCATAGAATAAATCCAAATAATACACTGTGGAGATTTCAGGAGAGGAAGGAGAGATCTCACACTTTCAGAGAGTAGGCAATGAGACTGAGGAAGGACTTCAGAAAGGTGGAAGAACTTGGGTTTAGAAGAGTGAAAATAATTCCAATAAAGGAATACTAGCAAGAAGTGCTTTTGGGGAGGGGGCACTGTGAGATAATGTATAAAGTTTAGGAAGTGTAAAGTGTGTTCAAAGATTCATAATATGACTATTTGATTTAAGAGCAGGAACTATTCTAAATGGCTTTTTTCAGACAAGTGACAAGATAAGGATTATATTTTGGAAAGTCTCCTTTAGGTCTAACCAAGACTTGCCTTTGGAAACCAAGAAGAGATAATAGATGGATAGATAGATAATTTATTACAATATAGAGAGGTCAAATATTAAGAAAAATTGCAGGCTGCTATGGTGTAACAGAAAGGGTAGTAATTTTTAAAGATTCATATTTAAAGTCCCAGCTTACTTTAACTTCTTGAAGTTTGAGTTTTCTAATTAATAAAACAAAGATTTTTTTTAAAAAAATGCTTTCTCAAGGATATCTTGAGAATTTTGGTACATATTAAAGAATGACACCTGGGACATAATAGGTAATTAATAAGGTTTCTGTTCAATTTTAGTTTAAATATCAGATGTTTAAAACTTATATATCAAAGATGCCAGCATTATCTAGAGTCACACAAAAATTTTTCATTGAGGACCAAATGGGGAGTTGTTTTTCAAAAGCTCAAGTTACTGCATTGAAAAAAAAAAAAACACCAAAGGAAGATAGAGTTCTTGAAGGCAAATAATCATAGCAGACCTTTGTTCTGACTATACACACCACCAAGACTGGATAGACAAACTCCGTTAAGAAATAATGAAACTTAGTCAGAAACCCAGAGTCCCAGAGCATCACAATTTACATGATCTAGGGCTCTTTTAATTATTATTCCAAATGTCTTTAACTGGATGACTCCATTTGAGTTAATTTTCAGGTTCAAATATAAGACTTCCAAGCTCTCAACCAGCGAGGACCCAAACCCGTCTTTCCTGAATTAGTGTAATGAGGCTTTTGGCTCCTGCTTCATGACAAGTAAATGAATCTGCCCTTTTGGTGGCAGATCCTTCAGGGACTGATCTGAAAACTTGTGCAACAATGCCTCCGAAGTACCAGGTCATTAAAAACACTTGTCCAACTATGAAATTAGTTATTGATTAATATTGCAACAGGAAGATCATTATGTTATGAAAGAAAGGGAAGTAACATTTATGCTCTTGGCAACATCTTACTGAGAGCTTTAAATGGGGAACGTGTGAAATGATTACTAGTTGGCAAGAAAAGTAATAGTTTGAATACTTACATGAATTAAAGAGGAATGAGTAGCTATTTCCAAGAATGACCATCTGGAATCTCAGAGAAGTGTGTAAGTGTGTGTGTGAGTGTGTGTGTGTGTGTATGTGTGTTACGTATATATATACATACACACATGCACACACACTTCTCTGATATATATGTATAGGTGTGTGTGCATGCATATGTGTGTGAACAAAATAGCTAGTCTCATTTTGCCCTGAGTTTAGTATCGGCATTTGTTTTAGTACTAACCTTTTTTTTAAAGCTGAGTTTCTCTATCTATCATTCTCTAAATCACCAAGAAAAGTATATGTTCTTGTGTTGGACTGTGAAATAGTCTCTGGAGCAGAGTTCTAATTTTCAGTAATAGGATTTGTCATGACAAATATGGCTGTGTATGGATTTCTATGACAGTATTGAAGAGGCAGTAAGGAGTAACCTGGTGGGATCAGGAAGGTATTTTCCAGGGTGATACCATTTGCCTAGAAAGGAGACTTTCCTATAAAAAAAAATTGTCCAGAAAAGGAGACTTTTAAAAGACAATAAAATAAAGGAAACAGCATTATCCAACAAAGAGTTGCCATAAGGTGGGAGTGTTGCAATAGGAAAAGCATAAGAATCATGAGGACGTAGAGACAATATACAACCTTGTCATCGTGGTGAGAAGGACCTCTTTTTGGAGAAAGGAGTCAGACACAGAATGGCAAGAAAGTTAGATTGTGGGCAGAGGGACAAGCCTGTTGGGGCCAAGAGATGAAAGATAATTCATCTTGTATGAGAAAAGTGAATTTCCATCAGTGAGGCTGGTACATGCAAATCAGTAGGATGAGCTGAGAGCAGTGGCAAATGCTAGATCATGAGAGGCCTTTCAAACCATATGGAAGATTTGGGTTTGACCAGGCATGGTGGTGCATGTCTGTAGTCTCAATACTTGGAAGGCTGAGACAGGAGCATTGGAGGTTCAAGGTCAGCCTTGGCAACTTAGTGAGGCCCTCAGCAACTTAGCAAGACCCTGCTTCAAAATAAAAAAAAAGTAAAATAGGGCTGGGGCAGAGCTCAGACATAGAATTGACCTGGATTCAATCCTCAGTACAACTGCAACAACAACAAAGATTTGGATTTTATCTCAAATGCAATGGAAGATCACTAAATCATTTTAAGCAACACAGTCATGATTGGATGCATTGTTAAGAAAACACTCCAGTGGATGTAAGAGCAACAGGTTGGAGGAAACACACACTAGGGTGGGTTAACCAGTTGAGAAAACCTCTAAGCGAAGCTGGGTAAGTAATGATGATCTCAAATAGATGGTGACAGTGGGCTGGAGCATCGTGAAATATGGGGGTGGGAGCAACAGAATTTGTGTGCATACGGCACAGAAGAGCCTGCTGTGCATGGAGAATGTCAAATGGCTCATTATGGATTGAACACAGGGCGCATGAGGGTGTGCGAGGGGAGAGGAGCTCGCAAAGGCAAGTTGGAATCGGGCTATAATAAAGGCCTTGAATGTTCCGAGGAGTTTGGCCTCATCATCAGGATTTACGAGCTATGCTCTCTAACTTCCCACATCTTGGTAACCTAAACTGTTCCAAACATCTATTATAGGATTCCAATTTCATTAGCATTTTAACACATTACCACATTTTCACCCTTGAGCAGCCAAGCATGGTTATATCTTCATATTGGAGAGTAAGTCATAATCAGACAATCCAATATTTTCCAGTCCATAAGGTTATTTTCTCGACATTTCCCATTGTGTAATAGCCAGCTATCTGCACAGTTCGTGTTGAGGTTTCACTTACCCGCATTGGCAATTTCCATATTGTATCACTGTACAACAGAGCGCTTGGTGTGGGATTAGAGAGTGTCAGGGCTAGAGGTGATTGCTGAGAACAATCTCGTCCAATCACTTCATTTTACTGTTGGGGCACAGAGAGTTGAAATGATTGGGTAAAGCCATGTAACTCTTTCGTGCCCAGGTAAGACAGATTCACTTGAATCTTTCTTCTAGCCACAATTCCTGGGAAAGGCAATGTATGTCAGGTCCTGCTTGGGATAACTCTCTACCCTTTGTCTAGTAACTGGGATCATGGAATAAGAATTCTGATGGAATAACATTTGTAATTTTTCTGCCACTTTGCTGTTTTGCTCAATGTGTTAGTTTACAAATTATGCTTCCCTCTCTTATGACGTGGGAATTTTAAATGAGCTGTTGAGCCTGTGTGCAGGAATGTGAGGGGAGCCACTGAGGAATAACAATTATCATTAACATTTCATAGGGCACTAAATGCACCAGCCACTGAACAAAGTACTGTTAGCTGTTATTAGTGCACACAATTCTTACAATAATCCTATGAAATAGGTACTGATATTTTCATACTTTCTAAATGAGAAAACTAGGACAGTATCAACTTGCCCAGTCTGAAATTTTGATTAAGTGGCAGTGCTAAGATTTTAACTTAGGTTGGTGGACTATGAAGCCTTAACCACTTTCAAGCACTTCACTATAATGCGAATGACTACTGTGCAACAAAATCATTCAAGTTAACAAAAGTATTAAAAACTGAAATGTCAATGTCATCTCATCACACACTTATATTAACATTTGCACTGTTAGCCAATATGTTAGCTTTGGAAGCTTACTACAAGAGTATGTATTATCCCCAATATTCCCATCTTTGGACTAGTTTACTTCTATGAACGTAAAATAATAAATGGACAATCTTGTTAAGTTGGGGCTGAGGTGGCCATTCCTAGGTCATTACCAAGCCAAGAAATGAAATTAGTCTTCAGTAAAAGAGGAAAATGAAGCTCATCTGAAGACCTGAACTTAGGGCAGACACTTGCCCTGATTTCTGATAGTCTATATGGGTGCTCCTTTGTGAGGCCAAGCTTCATCTCTATACCTTCCTTGCAATATCTCAGTATTTTGCCTCTTTGTTTTAGAAATGCTTACCAACGGTGTTCACTTTTTGTCAATATGATCAAAACACCTTACAACAACAAATTAGATGAGGAAAGATTCATTTGGATCATAGTTTCAGAGGATACAGTCCGTGGTCACTGGCTCCAAGGCAGAACATCACAGCAGAAGATTGTAGCAGAGGAAAGCTGCTTAGCTCAAGACAGCCAAGAAGCAGTGAGAGACAGGAAGATACATTCCTCAAGGGCACGCCTCAGTGACCTACTTTCTCCAGCCACGCTCCACCTCTGAACCTTGCTGCACTGGGGGCCATGCTTTCAACACATGCACTTTTGTAGGTACACTCCAGATCCAAACTCTTAACACTCACTCATCTGAAATATTCCCATTTCAGAGCAGTGGAGACACAGGGACAAAATCAGCATCTGAAGTCCTTAGTGTATTAGGGAAGGGAAAGGACCAGTCTTTAGAGAAGAGATTTGGGAAAGGAGCATCTCTCAAATGTACCTATCACACAGCATCCATATCATCTGTCGCACCTCACATGAGCATAGAATTGGGAAAGAGTTGACATTTAGTTTACTGCCAACTGCTGCTGGGAAAACAGATATGGATAATTTACTAATAAAGTTAAGAAGGTAGACTCCCTATTTTGACAATACTCTAGGTAGGGAAGAATGGGTAATCATATCAATCAAATATCCTTTATATCATTGTAGTGTATTTTTTATGTTTTCCCAAGCATTGCTTTCTATTTCTCATGATGGCCTTGTATGTATAGGTGGTATTTTCATTGTACCCACAGAAAATTAAGGCTCGTCATGAAAAAGCAACCATTAAAAAGACTTGGAAATAATAAGTACTATCCTAAGACCCTTCAAAAAAATCAAGAAATTAGTCAGGCATGGTGGATCACACCTGTAATTCCAGGACTTGTGAGTCTGAGACAAGAGGATCACAGGTTCAAAGACAGTCTCAGCAAGGAGTGAGACTCTCATCGACCTAGCCAGACCCTGTTTCAAAATAAAAATAAAAGAAGAGTGTAGGTGTAGCTTGGAGGTAGAATGCCCCTGTTTTCAATCCTCAATAACATACACACACACACACACACACACACACACACACACACACAAATTAAGAAATTGGTAGGCTATACAATTCCTTACAAAAATTAACTCAATAGTAATGACATTAGTATGTCAGTTTTCAATTCTTGTTCTTGCTAACAAATTATGACAAATTTTAACATTCTGTATTTGTTAAGGTAATTTTTTTATATTACAATCTCAATTTCCAATCTATTTTTTACTTGGGGAAATAGGGTTAATAGATTAAAAAGGGGTGCTTTATGGAGTGACATTATTCACAGTCTGGCCAACACTAATAGAATTAAATACTGATAGAATTCAATACTATCAGATAATCAATTTCCTCCAAATCTCATGGTCATTCAATAGGAGCACTGATAACTGACTTGTTCATGGTATTTATAATATCCCAGTTACTCCTCCTCAGTTCTGTACGTGTCTTAAACTCAGCCAATCCCATCTCCCCAAAACCAGCCTTTGAAATTCCTCCCTAGGGCCATCAAAAATCCTATCTATGACCCACAGTCTCCTTTATTGTTATGATTTCTTTTGGAAACATTACTTTCACTTTTTTGCCTAACCTAAAACAAGTCTGCCCCAGAGGAGGCTGTTTCCCCACATTCTTAAAGAGAGAGGACATTTTTTTTTCTCTTATACCTCATGTGCTGTTGAGGAGGAATTAGAGTAACTGGATTCCTTCTGTCCATTGCTGCTTTCTTTCCAGGAATCTATCAAGTTTCCTGCCATATCTACTTATAAAAAGTATTTAGTATCTATAGACTTCTACCTATCTTTCCTCCATGCTATCCCAAGCTTCCATCATCTCTTTCTGAGGCTACTGCAATGGGTTCTGCTTCTATGCTTGCATTTACCAGATCTCTTCCTTATAGAGCAGCCAGAGGAATACTTTGATACACAGTTATATGAATAAGTCTCCATTTTTAAATGCTCCGGCAGCTTCCCCTCATGCTTAAAGTTTCCCACCCTCTAAAGCTATAGACTCTACCTAATCTGGCCCCTATTGGATTACCCAACATTATCTTGTGCACTTTTCCAGGACCAATGCTGCAAGATCACAAAGAAATAGTTAGGCTGTAGAAAGTACTTAGGATGTCCATCTGGCAAAAGTGTTGCTCCCTTCACCAAACTTCCTTTTCCTGAGAGTATTTATAAGTTCTATAACTTTACAAATAGTGTGTTTAAATTAAGCATCTATTTATTTCCTGGGTATTTCCCTCTCTTGCTAAATGGTAAACTACATAATGGCAGGGTTTATGCCTGTTTTAGTCAGTACTGCATACTGGCAGAGAGAGACTGTTGACATTTTCTAAATAACCGTTAAATGAATGGATGCTGATGGACAATGATTATCAGATGTAGATGTAGATAAATAGCAGATCTGACATTTAAAGGATCAATGCTTAGTCTGTACTTTGCATAACCTCAAGATGTGTTTTGAGTCCATTTTAAATTCCATGTGGCACACACCATTTTAAGCCATCTAACATATTAAAAGGACACACACAGTGACTGGTGGATTAGCATAATCATCATCACTGTCAATGTTGTGCTTGCCATCACAGTCATCAGCAGTTTACCAAATGTAGTACCTGAATTTTAAGAACCATGCTAGGTATAAAGTTGAAAAAAGGAGGCAGCGCATTCCTTGTCTCAGGCATAGTTATGGGAGAGAAAATAGAAAGACATGAAAAGGCAAAAATACAAGTACATACAGAAATATGACTCTGTGACTTGGACTTTTAATCAGGTTC
Source organism: Graphiurus murinus (assembly GCA_004027655.1). Classification (NCBI taxonomy): domain Eukaryota; kingdom Metazoa; phylum Chordata; class Mammalia; order Rodentia; family Gliridae; genus Graphiurus; species Graphiurus murinus. The sequence continues at coordinate 28,622 of PVLC010012625.1, forward strand.
TCTTTGATGAAATAGAAATGAGGATAAGTGGTTTCAGGTACTTCTGCATGCAAATATTATCGTCATGTTCTAAAAGCATCTCTTAAAAACCAGAAAACAGCAAACGAAGTCCTAGTCTCTTGTCTCAAGAAATTCATATCCTGGAGAAATTAGCTCCAGCATTCTTATTATATTAATCTACACTCCAAATAGAGGATGTATTTCTGTTTTTATCCATAACGTTGCTGCCAGATTAATAAGAATTTTCAAGATGTTAATGGATTGATTTCAGCATAATTGTAACTATATTAATTCAGTGCAATTACCTCTCAGTAAAATTTAAATGAAGCTAAATTGAAGAAATTAGAAATATTTGAAATCTCTTGTTGGAAGCCTGGAGGCATTGTCTATTTTCATCTCAGAGCCTCCATACTCAGGCTCTGGGAAGACGGCAAGTACCTGTCTTACAAGCTGGAGAGTTTCAAACCCTATCAGCACTTTAGAACTTGGATTTAGCAAAGCAATCAAGAGGGAGTAAAAAACCCTTGAGCTGCCCAAGGGTTGAATAAATGTGCCCAATCACTCAACACAGTTCTTTCTTGAGTGCTATCTTACAAATAGATGTCCGCAAAAAAAAAAAAAAAAAAAAAAAAGCCCAGGCATCAGAAAGCTAATATGGAACATAGTAGAGGTTGAGGTTACAGGGAAGAATTTTCACTTACGTAAATCAACATAATATGGTGAAAAACGACATAAGCCCAGACTTAGAGAATCTGTCCTGCCATTTATTACTAATTCAACTTAGAAAAGGCCACTTTGTCTTTTACTTCACTTTTCTAATGATCCCCACTCTTTTAACTTTGCAGTGCAGTTGTGAAAATCCAAATGGATGTGGAAGCACTTTGTCAACTCTTAAAAAGGCTTTACAAATACGACTAAAGGGAATGACTAGGGAAAGCACTTTGGAGCTATAATTAAATAACTGGAAGGAATCTGGCGACAGAGACTTCTTGAAGACAATGTCTAATTTAGGAGAGATTTGCTCAAAATACCCCAATTGCTCCTGGTCTTATAAGTATACTTGCTCCATTTTCTTTGGATACTCAATAAAGAATGCTAACTCAAGTCAACCATTAGCAAGGCTCTGACAACGTCCGTGATGGCTGGTCGAATATAGGGCTTTAAAGTTTCAGGTTCAATATAAACTTAGCATCAAATGGGAAAAGACAAAGGTAAAGTCAGATTCAAATGCTTGCATGGTAGTAGATGTGCTTTTTACTATACTTTACATAAATGTTGCAATAAATTATAATTTTTTCCTTTGTTTGAAGTCCACAGATGTTATGTGAGAACCCAAGATGGGGGTACTTTAAGTTCAAATAAAAAACATCAGAGTGAATTTTTTTAGTTGTACTGGGGATTGAACCCATGGGCATTCTACTTCCCAGCTATACCCCCAGTCCTATGTTTTATTCTTTATTTTTGAAACAGGGTCTCACTAATTTGCAGAGGGCCTCACTAAGAAGTTGAGGCTGGCAGAGAACCTGTGATCCTCCTGTCTTAGTCTTCCAAGTACTGGGATTACAAACATGTGCCACCCTTTCTGGCTTATCAGACTAATTTTTTAAAGCCACATACCTTGTACTACACTTACTGCCCTCTGTAAATTAAACAAACAAAAACAAAAATATAAATGGATAATAACTACTATTTCAGTGGTAGATGCAATAAGTCGTCTGCCTATCTTGCACATTTCATGGTTGTTTTCCAGTTTATAGCTTAATTATTGCATTCTTAGATGGACTTTCCATCTTACGTATCTAATGACAGCCCCTGTATCCACTTACTGATACATCACATTATATCACAGAAATGTCCATCATTCTCCTGAATTTTCTTTTTAATCTATCCCTTTATTAGGGAGGTATTATAGCATGATAGTTAGGATTGCAGAATATAGACTGTGGTTGTGTAACAGAGATAGCATACAAGTTTCATGCAATTTAAAATTTCCCAGTATCCACATTTTTTAAAAAGATAAGAAGAAATAGGTAAAATTAGTTCAATAATATAAAATGTAAGCTCATTAAATACATATTATCATTTTCAACATGTAGTCAGTATACATGCATAAGCCAGAAGACATTTTTACACTTTGGTATTGTCTTTCACACTTAAAATGTTACACTTGTAGCACATCTCAGTTTGGACTAGACACAGGTCAAATGCACAAATGCCCTACGTAGGCAATGGCGAGCACACTGGGCAGAGTGGCTTTCAAATAAGGCTAGCTGGGCGCCATTCCACATCTGACACTCTTTAACTGTTTAATCTAGAAATGAAGCTTTACCAGATGAGTGACCTCATCAGCTCAGTACACTTCTGTAACCCTAACACTTAGAAGAGAGATTGACCTGCTGTAGAAGATATTAACTGCAGCTGACACTCATGGTGCACATCCTGGGACATGTGAGTTTTTTACCCTAACCTTGCAATGAGAGTTGAATTTAGACATGAATAGAGGAGAGGAAAGGCAGATCTAGGAGTTCAAAGAGCATGGGCAAGATTAATGACAAGTGACCTGGTTCTTACTCAGAGCACAATACACCCAATGATCCTTTGTGTGTGAGGAGATGTGGAGGCAGAATGCTCTGTGTCTGTTTATAATTGAGTGCCTCTAATTGACACTGCAAAATCTGCTGGTCGATTGTGATTCTGAGATGGACGGGGGATCTGAAAACAGATAGGTCCGAGTGTGAATCCAGATTCCACCTGGGTGATCTTGGTGGACAACTCATTCATCCCATGCCTGAGTTTCCTCAAATGTGAAATGGAGAACACTGATCCTTAAACATGTAAGATTAACAAAGATGTTTAATACAAAGCATTCAACATATAGCACACATTCAGAACTGTTGGCCAGCGCTGCTGATCCAGTTTTCATTATGTTAATATTACTGTGTGAATGGGAAGGTAATCTGAAACTGTGGATTCAAAGTTACAGAAATCAGTCTCTATATGCTAAACCCTCCATAGTCAAGTTTCCCATCAAGGCCATTCTCTCCCAAGCCCTTCAGCAACCCTTGATCATCCACGTACAAATATCCCAAACTCCTTTCCAATGTACTTAAGCTTCCCCTCCTCTTGGACCTCATCAGCATCATTTCCCCTTAAGTGTGTGTGTGTGTGTGTGTGTGTGTGTGTGTGTGTGTGTGTGTGTGTATGTGTGTGTTTCTGGGGATTGAACCCAGGGACATTCATTCTACCTCTCAGCTATGCCACCATCCCTATATTATTTTTTATTTAGAAACAAAGTCTCACTAAGTTGCTGAGAGTCTTGTTAAGTTTCTGAAGCTGGTCTCAAATCTGAGATCCTCTTGTCTTAATTTCCCAAGTACTGGGATTACAGGCATGTGCTACCATGCTCAGCCCTCCCCCTTGCCTTTTACAAACTAGAGTCTACCCATAGTAAGCTATTTAGAATTTTCCAAATAGCCTATAATATTTATGCAACTCCTGCTTTGTGCATATAATTTATCTGCTCTTATTCACTCGTTTGTCTGGAAGATTCCTGTATACACTTCATAATTCATGCCAAATTTCCTATCTTTGAGGGAAAACAAGGATTTTGAATTATACCTTTTATAGAACACCTTGTAATATGATTTCTTGTCCATATGTCAATTTCCCTGGCTAGGTTGGCATTTATTTGAGGAAAGTAGACACATTTTGCTCATGTGTATATTCTCAGCATACAGTACAAAATAGATGTTCAATTAGTATTGCTTACGTGAGTGCTCATGTTACAGGCAATGGGAAATTCTGGAAGACTGCTGGAGTACTGAGCTTTTTGTTAATGTTGGGACTACTACATTTCAATTCCTATTTGCGTGACTCTTGAAGTGACTAGGAACTGCCACCTCTCTGAAAGAGCTGCTTCCAGTCTCTCGGATATTTGGAAAAGATTAAAACTAGTACATGCTTTCCTGTTATTCATCTCCTTCAGCAAAGCATTAACTGCTCCTGGCTTATAAGGTGGGATTTTCTAATTGTGTTTAAATCTCCTATCTACTGCTGGCCATAGATGTGCTAACAAATGAAAGTTTCCTTGTAAGGGGGGAAAAAAAGAGAAAGTTTTGCCTCTTATAGCAGGGAAATAGTTTGAGGCTATGTTTTAATTAAAATGAATATCTGCGCTATCTTAATGTTATTGCCAGTTAAGTGTAGCAGGGTGATTTAGAGTTCTATAACACAATTATACTCTGGTAATGAAGCTCTGCAGAATTATCCCCGGAATTTAGAATGCAGAAGGGAGCAGTAGCTCTCATTTGTAACCATGTTACGGCCTTTATTGTTACAGTATTTTCTGTTTTCTTCAAAGATTAACTCAATCGTATTTAAGTCTCTGGCTACATTACACAGAGAGAGAAAACGGGCAATGGGAAGAGTTTTACTGTCCCTGCAGCCTTTCCTAATGCTCTGCCGTGAGAACAAAATAGCAGGGAAATTTCACCATAGCAGGATCATTGTCATTGTTCTCTCTCTGCCCCTCCTGATTAAGCTTCCCTCAGACTGGTCCTTGCAGTCCCCAGCTGATTCTCTCTAGGGATTGATTTGGGGATGGTGGATATAGAGTTTAAATAATTATCTTGGGATGACCACATCCAAGAGGAAAAGAAGTTCAGGGGTTATGTCATCCTTCATTCTGAATCCCCCTTAAACATTTAAGGTGGAGTGAGGGCTGTCCTGGCTCTGAAGGAGGATTTGTAGTGGTTAACACCGTGATATCTATAAGCTAATCCACAATCTATCGTGTATTATTTGTGGGACTTCAGGCAAGTCACCCAGACTCTCAGGTCTCAGTTTATTAATCTGTAGCATGGAAGGGGGCAGTCATCATAGGAATGGCCTCAATGTACTGTTGTAAGAATTGATTGAAAGATGCCATACATGTAAGTTAAAACAGTGACTAGTACTTGGCAAATGCTCAGTGAGTAGTCGCTAACTTAATTATTAGAAAAATTCCCACTCTTGGGAAACTAGTTTGGATCTGTGTTTCCCTCAGGTCGTTTCTTCTGAGTTTTCCCCCAATCTCACATTTCCATGAACAGATCAAATACCTATTTCAACTCAATTTATCCAGTATTTAGTAAGGTTATGTGCAAGACTTTATACTACGCATCTAGAGTAATGTAAAGAGAGGGTTGTATCTTCAATAAACTTACAAGATAATAGGGGAAGACAAGCATGCACAGTGGGACATTCTAAGTGAAGGAAAGTGGTGAATGGTAATGCAAGGTAAGGAATCTTTTCCCTTGGTAAGGGAAGATTTTAATGATGGAATGACTTTTGAACTTGGCCTTGCAGGGAAAACAAGATTTTTACAGGCAGAAAATATTGAGAAAGCTTTCAGATTGAGAGATCATCTCGACCAATTTCAGATCCAGCAAAGTACAGGAGATGTTTAGATAATAGGAGAAATTTAATTTGATTGTTTCATAGTTTGTTTATTGGGAGAGGCTATAATGTAGAAAATTTTTTCAGTGGTTAAAGTCAAGTAATTTTCATTCATAAAAGGCAGGTGAAGGAGTTTTAACATAACCCTGTAGGAAGCTGAATATATCTAAGGAGGACCGAATATGATCTGACCTCTTCCATAATTGCTTCTGAATTGACTATTGTTTAAGGATATAATATGCTATATGATCTTTACTGTTTTCTCTCCATCAACAGACTCAATTTTGAGAGATGTGGAGACCTTATACCTCCTCCTTGTTACTAGTAAAAATGTTAATTTAAACATCACTAGAATTTCCTTCTGTTTCAACACCCCTTCCTTCTTTTCCATCAGTATACCTAATGTTCATTGAATATTGACTTTATCCCACACACATTTTTTTGTTTTGTTTTGTTTTGTTTTGTTTTTTTTTTGCAGTACTGGGGATTGAACTCAGGGGCATTCTACCTCTGAGCTATACTCCCAGCCCTATTTTTTATTCTTTATTTTGAAACCAGGTCTCACTAAGTTGCAGAGTACCTCACTAGGTAGCTGAGGCTGGCTGTGAACCCAGATCCTCTGGTCTCAGCCTCCCAAATGCTGGGATTAGAAGCATGCGTCACCACACCCGGCCATTCCACACACTGTGATTAGCTACTTACATACTTTACCTCAAAAAAGTGTTATGAGTTTCCTTTGTTATTATTATCATATTTTCATTATTTTATATTATTATCATATTATCATTATTTTCATATGGGAAAATAGATTTCCATGAAGATTAAATAGCTGGCCTACTATTAACTTAGCTATTAAGTAGAAACACTCACAACAAGTTCTGAGTTTGAACCACTTGGGCATGATTCTGTACTACTGTGAATAAAATCGGGGAGCTGGCACATTAACAGGGTCACGAAGGTAGCACTTTGCTGCCTTTGGCTTGAGAGCCAAGGGCTGTATGTTGCATGACTAGATGGCATCAACTGGTTATGGGACATGTCCCAAGTCACCCGATGCCTCCATTTCCTCACTTTCCCCAACAGTAAAACAAGATGATGTATCTAAAACTTTCAATATTCAAATAGAATGTGGCTGTTTGCTCTTTCATAGTTGTTAAATTATTAGCTTTGATTCCTATAATAGTTCGTGATAGACACATTGCCCCCATTTTACATATGATGTCACTCAGACTTACAGAAGTGATTTTCTCAAGTCCCTGAATCTAGGAAGTGTCAAAGCCAAGGCTGAGGCACAGGTCTTCTGCCAACTATCTTGGTGCATTCTCTGCCATTCCGAACAGCAGCCCTTCTCAAACTAGAATCTTGTCATATTTTACATACTGTCCCATGCAACTGTTTTTGGAAAACTAGGAATCTTGTCTTATCTCTTAAATTGTTTTCATTGATGCTTTTAAAAATCATAATTTATCTTTCAAGCTATCTTTTTTTTTAAAAAAAGCATTCTACTGAATGGTTTTCTCTGATGTGTATCCTCTTGGAAGAAAGTTCTAGCATATTGCTTGTTGTGTCATTGAATGGAGTGAGTTAATAGTAATGTTCCTAGATATTTATATTATATCATAAATCTCCTTTGTGTTCACTTTCCAGTCCACTCCCCACTGGTTCATAATGATGTCAGAAGGTAGAGTTGAAATTCAGACAAATCTTGAATTATAAAAAACAACCAACAAAAAACCTATAAATATCCAGGGCAATGACTTGGGCGGAGCATCTCCACCAGAGAGTTGTAGCAGCAGGGCATAATAATTTCAATTTCTGAGTAAGGAACATAATCATTTGTTTAGAGAAATCCTCCTGGGCTTTTAAATGGACGTGCCGTAAATAATTGGAGCATTAATAAATTACAATGAGAATTTACTTGTTTTTTTTTTTTTTTCAGGATTTCACTCCTCCTTATTTTCCACCAGAAAACCATTCCTCTATGGGGCTTTGAATAAGTAATTTCAAGTGGGTCTAAGTTGGCATAAGGGAATACATGGTAGTTTACCCCACTTGGGATACTTGAAACTTCCTCCTCTCCCGCAGGGTGGTCCTCTCTTCATAGTTAGTGCTATATGACCCTACTGCTCCTGGTTAAAACTAATTGGACAAGATAGGAATACAATACCTAGAGGATGGGCTGTGCCATTTAGGTTATTTCTCTTGGAGTTTGGAATCCAGATATAGACTGAGTTGATGAGCTAAGGGTTGGCGGGATACTGGCACTGAGCAGCTCAGGCTGCCATTGTGTAATGAGAGCATCATAAATGTGGCACAAGCAGAGGGGAGATGAGAGAAAAAGGACCCATGAAGAGAAGGTAATAATGGAGGTAACCAGCAGAGATAAGCAGACCTGAAAAACCATGGAGGCTTCAAGAGAAAATAGGTATCCTAATTTCTGGTTCTGGTCTCTTGGGAGTCAAATATACTTTCTGTTCCAGAGTAGAGAGACCTTATAAAAATTTTCAGCTTTTCTTTTTTTTAAATACTTAAGTGTTTGAAAAGTTGAATTCTGCTCTTGCAACCTTATGGAACCTTCGTAATATAACTTTGAGGTTGCTTGAAGTCAGAAAAATTAAGCATTACTAATGTGCATGAACTTTTATGGCTTACGTAGAAGATGTCGCACTGGCTATGGAAACTTAGCGCCTCACCTCTACCCAGTCATCAGGGGGGCAGGTAGTTGCAACCAATTTGTTTCTGCTTTAGCTTCTATGTCTTTTGCGGTGTTTTTTGTTAGAAGCAATAGAGAAACCATGTTAAAAATGATATCTAATGTTTATTGAATATTTACTGTGTCACAGGTGATCGGCCAAATGCAAACATAAATTATTTTACTTATCCCTCAAATAGTAGGTACTATTATCACTGCAGTTTGCAGACATGCAAACTGTAATTTATAGTGTTTAAGTAAACTAAGAACTCACATTTAAGGAACAATGAGGGAAGCAAAAGGTAAAGGCAGTCAAACCCCAGAATCTGTATGTTTGATGCCTCTCTTGAATTCCTTACATAGAATGGCCTAGTATCCAATGGTTAGGGGAAAGCATTAGACACAAGTGGTGGTTCAAACTATGTTTAATGTGGGTGCTTTAGCCAGGTGCAGTGGTGCACACCTGTAATCATAGTACTTGGGAGGCTGAAACAGGATGATCACATATTAAAGTATAGCCTGAGCAACATAGTAAGACTCTAAGCAACATAGAGAAACTCTGTTTCAAGATTAAAAAATAAATAAAAAGGGCTGAGGGTTTAGCTCAGAGGTAGAATGCCCCTGGTTCAATCTCTGGATAATTATATCCTTACTTTATAAGGTAAGAATAAAGCCTAAAAGTCAGGTATAGTGGCACATACCTGTAATCTCAGTACTCAGGAAGCCAAGACAGGAGGATTACAGGTTCAAGACTAGCCTCAGCAACTTAGCAAGACCTCATTTTAAAACAAACATTAAGCTGGGCGTGGTGGCACATGCTTGTAATCCCAGCATTTGGGAGGCTGAGACCGGAGGATCCGGGTTCGCTGCCAGCCTCAGCTATCTAGTGAGGCCGTCCGCAACTTAGTGAGACCCTGTTTCAAAATAAAGAATAAAAAATAGGGCTGGGGGCATAGCTCGGAGGTAGAATGCCCCTGAGTTCAATCCCCATTACTGCAAAAAAATAAAATAAAATAAAATAAATAAATAAATAAAACATTAAAAAAGGCTGGGGGTATAGCTCATAGGCAGAATGCTCCTGGGCTCAGTTTCCAGTCCAAAAAAAAAAAAAGAGTAAAGCTTAAAAACTGACACACATAAAACACTTAGCACAGTGTCTGACTCATAAATCAGCTCTTAATAGCAAACATTGTCTTTCCTATCAGATACTTTCTAAATAATGATTATTGGGATGGATGGGGTCCAGGCGCTGCTGATAAGGGTTTTTTCTCTTTTTAATGAATCTCCACATCTACTCTTATACTCCTTCCTAGAGACCCCCATTTTACAAATAACATAAGTATATCTCTCGGAAAAACAACCTTATATCTCCATTTGGATCAATGCCTTGTGAAGTAGAAACCACGATTGTCCTTTTATAGATGAGAAATCTGTGGCTCAAAGAAGTCAACTCTCTTCTAAGGAAGAAGTCAAAAGGAAGGCTTGCAACAAGTTGTCCAGATCCTTTACAGTCTTGATGGCTGAAAGAGAAAAGATGTGGAAGATCAGTGAGACCTGGCCATGAGCAAATGAGAGACCGAGAGAGAGAGAGAGAGAGAGAGAGAGAGAGAGTATGTCAATGCCACACTGTATTGTCTGCCTGGAGACATTCAGAACTATCATTATCATGGGAAAAGTCATCCTCATTTGGGCTGTTAAAGAAATTGTGAAGACTGAAATGGGCAAAAAAAGATGGCTGGAGGTCCTGTATAGCCCTCATTTCTGGGTTGTAGATACCAGAGACCATGTTTATATTGGGTTATATTTTATTGTCTTCAAGTTATTTTACCACTCCTTAGGTTGGAGAAAACTGACACTAATGCAAATGACTATTATTCCCTAGGAAAGCAAATTGCATTCAGTAGAGATACAATTGATCCTGACCAGTTTTGCATCTATTTGTAAATCTATGTTACCTTTCTTGGTTGACTATTGGTGGGGTCTACAAATTCTCCTTTGAGTGTTTTGAAACATCTTACTAATTTTATCATTAATTCATGGATTAAGTAAAATATTTTTATTTGATTTAAATAATAGGCTCAAATGGTTCAAAGACATCTCCTGTAAGAAGCTTTGTTCTGGAGTTTAAGTCTCTTTAAGTTAAAAGGCTAGAGCTCGGCTAGGAGTCTTAAACTAGCTGCCCTAGAAGTTTGTAGGTACCCCTGAGGTCAACAGTCCTCTATTGTATATGTGTGTGGGGGGTGTTCTATTCATGGTAGGGGCTCAACAGCATCTCGGGTCTCTACCCAACAGGTGTCAGTAACACCTCTGCTCTCCTCTTAAGTTTCAGTACTCAAAACACCTCCAGACACTGCTGAATTTCCAGTAGGAGGCAAAACCCTCCACCAGAAAGCAGAGGCAAACTAGTTAAGTGGAAAGGTCTCTGGAATGGGCATCAGCTACCTGGGATTTTGCAAAGCTTTGCGTCTGTGGGGCATGTCCTCATCTCTCCCCAGATCTCAGTTTCCCCATCTATAAATTGAGGAAGCATTTTACATTTATATGAGGGCCACAATTTTATCTTTTTTTAAAAAATTATTCTTAAATAGGAGAGAGTTGTCCATGCTATTATACAATAAAGCCAACCAGGTATAAACAACTAATTCAGAGGGAAAATAAAAAGCCATCGTTTGTTTTGCAAATGCAATCATACTAGAAACACTCCCATGCAGTAGATGGAAAAGAATGACAGACTGGAGTACTGAGAACAAGGAAGAAGGGCTTCTCTGTTTCGAAGGGCTGGTTATTGAGAAGCAAATACCACAGTGGCTTTGGTGACAGCTGAGCCTCCCTGAGGGGCATCACGGAGAAATAGATAGTGAGTCCAGAAAACTGAGTTATGTATCCAACTCCGTCATTAACCAGATGTGTGGCATTGGGAAAGTCACTTAACCCTCTGTCTCCTCATCTGCAAGAATGAGAGGTCAGAACTAGATTATCTCCAAGATATTTTCTAGCACTAACTGGCTGTGGTCCCTATGATTCTATAAGATACCAGGTGTTCGTAGTTCAATACCTCCTGAGTAATTCATAGCATTGAAATTAGCAGGCCCATGACAGAAGCCAAGGACTTGGTGTCTGGGGAATCTGGATTGAACTTCTCTCTGTTGTAATGTTAACTTCCATCTGTAGCTTGGAGATGATTATCAGGTCGGAAACTTACTGGCAATATCTTTGAAATACTTCAATCTACTGTTCTTGAGGATACGTTTTAAATGTGTATAAAAGTAGAGTTTAAGTCAGAGAAGAGGGAAAGCTAGTGCTCATGAGAAATTTGGCTACTCCCTATTTACTTTTACCTAAGGGACTTAGAACCCACCACTTCTAGTGTTTACTGAAAGTTTGGTAACTTTTTGGATGAAAATAGGAGAAGGAATTAAGCACCAGTTAGGGGAGATTAAATGACCCCTAATTCCCCCTATCCCACAACTAAATTCAAGTATTATGATGAGAAATAGTTCCTTTTTGTTTTCTCTTTTGTCTTTCCTGAAATTCAATTGTACATGAATTATATGCAGTGTGCCCTGAACCTAGAATGAGGACACTTATATTTAGAAAGTCACTTCATCTTTATAAGACTTATTCCTGCACCTACACAATGAAAGTATTGGCTTAAATATCATGAAGGTCTTTGAAATTCTGAAGGACTTAGTTAGCATCTACACTGTGCCAATGACCTGATAGGAGCACAGAACACAGGATTTAAAACAAGACTCTTAACCTCAAGAGATATGTACTTTAATTTTCCAGAAACATTTCTGCCCATCAGTTTTTGTCTATGAAATTAAAAAAGGTATGATTGATTTTATTCCACCTGGGAGTCCTATTACAAAATTTCTAGATTGCCTGGGAATTCTTTTTACCCAATGCCATACAATTGTTTTTGAAATATGAAGTTGGTACATCTATACAAATGCTTCCTCCACATGATTTTTGATCCTTAAAGGTTCAGAATTATATCCTATCTATGAAGTTCCATGAGATGAAAACTCATCCTTCTCAGGGTATGGACAGTAATGGAAGAATTTAGAGAACAACAATCAATCCCTGTTTTCCTTTCAATCAGAAGAAGTTGTCTGATTTCAGTTAAAGCCTAACTTTATCATCAAGTGTTACTTAGTAGCTAAACCCATGTTTGAAGCCATTCAGAGCAAGATCACAATCTATTCCTCCCATTCCTACCTATGTGACTGGAGACCATTCCTTAATTCTTTGAGCTAGCTTTCTTGTCTTGGAATTTTCTGTGAATTAAATGAGAAGATGTACATGATGTACAACCTCTACTATATAGTGCACACTGAATAAGAGTGTTCAGAGCAGAGTTATAACCAATAGCATCAAAAGTCAAGAGTCATAGCTATGTGTGGTGGTGCATGACTGCAATCCCAGGCTACAACAGGAAGGACCGCCAAGTTTGAATACAGCCTCAGCAAATTAGCATGGCTCTTAGCAACTTAGTGAGACCTTGTTTCCAAATTAAAAAATAAATAGGTCTGGGGGTGTAGTTCAGAAGTAGAATGCCCCTGAATTCAATCTCCAGCACTGTGCGGGGTAGGGTCACCAAATGCTTTTTTCTCGCTGTTTCAAAAGACATCGATCTTGGACAAACCACTTCCTTTGTATACCTCAGTTCCTTCATCTGTAAAACCAGGGAGATGGGTGAGATGTCCACTTTTCAGCAGTAATGTTCTGTAATCAGGAAAACAAATGGGTATCATCACTGTTATCACTTCTGCAAACTCCATCAACTGGTAAGTAGCTTTCCAGAATGTTCTCTTGGAATAGCATAATGATTAAGTGCACAGAATCTGCTACCAAACTGCCTACATCTATATTCCAGTTTTCTACTTTATTTACCACTGATGGTCTTGTAATCTGTAAAAATAGAATAATTAGAAAACATAATAATAAGAAGAAAACAGTCATAAGACTGTTGTGAGGACAAGCAAAATTAACCTATACTCTGAGTGTCTCACATAGAGTGAGTGCTATGTGTCTGTTATTATTACATTAGTATACTGCAGCTGCTAGGGAGGATTCTAAAACCACTTCTGAATTCAGGACAAGCAAGAACTATGACTGAATAGCTATGTCCACCAAAGGCCTGAAAGGGGAAATGGTAACATTCCTTTACCATAACAACATAACAACATTTTGGCCTACAGTGCAAAACAACGTTGATTTCATTGGAGGAGACAAGACTGGAATGATAGCCACGAGGGAAGGCAGAGAGGAAGGAGAGAGCTCTCTCTTTGTTGGATATGTGCTCTTGAATTCCACATGGCAGATTATGACATGCAAGGCAGAGATATAGAGAGCTTTCTTTGGTGGCACAGAATATGGAGAAGTGGTTGCATTCATGCAAGCCAGAGATATCTCTAGAGAGATGACTTGGGTGGCAGAGATTATGGTAGAAGTGCTTGCATCCTCATGTCTATTTGGAAATTTCCAGATAAATATACATTGGAACCCTATTAGAAGATATTATTTCTGGCAGAACCTTTTTCTTTTCATGAAAATGGAAAAAGAAATCAGCCTTCCAACTCACAAATTATCAAATTGGGTACAGTATAGAGTTTAAAGCTCTGATCCTAATTCTGTGATGAAAACAATGGTGTATTTTATTTTGTCTCATCTTGTCTGAGGAATAGGAACACTAACTCTTATTCATAATCTTAGTTTTAGCTTAAATACAATTATTACTAGTATTTTGCAAAAACTTGAGTTCACACTGAAGTTCCTTTTGCTTGGCCTCATGTGTTGGTAAGGGTGGTTAGAGGATGAGGAGGAGCATGTTCAGAAAGTAGAACACATCAGAATTGTGGATACTCTACACACTCAAGTTTAAACCAGGCACAGTGGGGCACACCTGTAATTCCAGTACTTTGGGGGCTGAGACAGGAGGATCTCAGATTTGAGGCCAGCCTCAGCAACTTAGCAAGACCCTCAGTAACTTAGTGAGACCCTGTTTCAAAATAAAAAGTAAAAAGGAGTAAGGGTGTAGCTCAGAGGTAGAATGGCCTTAGGTTCAGTCCCCAATACCAAAAGAAGAAACACACACACACACACACACACACACACACACACACACACTTTCAATAAAGTCTTTTCAAGTGAAATTCTCTTAGCAAAAGTGACAACTGATGGAACAACACTCACTACCATTCCATGTGGTGCTAATGTTATTCCTATTTTGCAGACGAACAATCAAGAATCAGAAAGTTCTGCTTGCTCCAGGTCTACATTGGTTAAATAATACTGCCTGAAAAAACATCCCCAGAACTCAGACTTAAATGGAAAATATTTACTATTTCTCATGTTTCCTTTGGTCAGTTGGGTGGTTCTGTTGTTCTGAGCAAAGCTCTACTAATCCTGGCTGGGCTTATTCATACATCCATGGCAAGATGTCAGGGCAGCTGGTAACTGTCTGGTTTAGGATGACCTACTCACATTCCAGGCATTGCTTAGCCATCAGCTGTGGTGAGGGAGGTGATTGTATCATGTAGTGTGTGTGTGTGTGTGTGTGTGTGTGTGTGTGTGTGTGTGTGTGTGATACTGGGTAATTGAATCCAGAGGTGCTCTACCTCTGAGCTGGGGTGTACCCCCAGCCTTTTTGCTTGAAACAGGGTCTCTCTAGGTGAACATGCACTAGTCTTGAACATGTGATCCTCCTGTCTCAGTCTCCCAAGTACTAGGATTGTGGG
>PVLC010012626.1:0-43804 GCA_004027655.1 Graphiurus murinus
AAAAAAAAAAAAAAAAAAAAAAAAAAAAAAAAAAAAAAAAAAAAAAAAAAAAAAGAAAATCAACACTAAAAAGCAAACAAAAAAATTTAAAAAAGCAAAGAAACACAACTCCATGGGACACTTCACGCTGCCCAGGCACTCCTGCACCCCCTCTCCCTTCAGGGACCTTGGGGAACGACTTAATGAACCCACTTACTACAATCTATTTGCTGATTTTTTTTTTTTTTTTTTTTTTTTTTTTGGTACTGGTTGATTGAACCCAGAGGCATTCTAGCTCCAAGTTATACCCCTAACCCAATTTTATTTCTTATTTGGAAACAGAGTCTCACTAAGTTCGGGTGAGCCTCGCTAAGTTGCCAAGGCTGGCTTCAAACCTGTGATCCTCCTGTCTCAGGCTCCCAAGTTATGGTATTACAAGCGTGTGCCACCATGCTCGGTTTGCTGTGATTTTTTTAAAAAAGAAAAATCCAACTCTTTCATTTTGTGGGTCTCCCTTCTAGAACAAAAGCTCCCCGAGGGCTGGACCCAGGGTCTTTGTTCGGGGTTCACTGGACCACCTTTGGGTGAGAACACCCGCACCCTTGGGTCACAGCACTCTCTTCCAACTCCTTGCTGGAAAAGAGGAGGAACGAGCAGCAGGTCAGCCAAGGTCAGTAAATCATTCAACAGACACCCCGGGTCCACGCCAATCATGCATTGTTCAAAGAAAAGTGTGCTGTAAGAATGCATTTTAAAGCATTTTTTAACTGTGACAAGCTGTTAATCATTGGTTAGTTTTCCTTGGAGAGTCGGCTGGCACTGGCCGCTGGAGACTTCTTGGGCCCAGCCTCTGGGCTCCCTAGGAAGGGGTGAGTATCTGGAAGTGGGAACCTGGGTCAGCAAGACCCACCCTAGGCATTAGTGTCGTAGGATGGGTACGAGAATCCCTGGCCTCCACCCTCGGGAAGCCAGTAACATCTCGCCCCAAGCGATGGTAACTAAAAATATCTTCAGACATTGCTTGGGTGGCAAAATCACATAGGTGAGAATCCCTGCTCTGAGGCCTTTCTGGAAGAGCTATAGAACCTCACTTCAAATATGGTGGCCCCAGAGAGAAGCTACAGGACAACAGCAGCCACCAAAACAAGGATATAAACGCATTGCTATACTCGGTCATTGATTCTGCTCTAGCAGCTCACAGTACAGTAGAGCTATGCTAACCAAGAATCACAAAAGATGGGCAGGTATGGTCCTGAGCTATGCACAGAGTCTACCTGTTGGCTTCCTTTGAAGTCCAGGGGCAAAAACATCAATCCCCTTGCTCAAAGACCCATCTTCTGAATAATGGCGCCCAGAAAGTATGTCTTAAGTCCTAATCCCCAGAACTGGAATGCTATCTTATATGGGAGAAGGCTGAATGTTACTTGGAAAAGGCTACAGCTGCCCCACCCCAACCCACCCCTGCCCCCTCCACACACACACACACACACACACACACTTTATCTGTGGCTTCATTTTCTGGTGTCTCAATTACCCATGGTCAACCGAGGTTAGAAAATATTAATATGTCTGGGCATGGTGGTGCACACCTGTAATCCCAGTACTTGGGAAGCTGAAACAGGAATATTGCAGGTTCAAGACCAGCCTCAGCAACTTAGCAAGAATCTTAGCAACCTAGTGAGACCCTGTTTCAAAACAAAAATAAAAAATAAAGAGCTGGAGGTATAGCTTGGAGGTAGAATCCTCTGGGTTCAAACCCCAGTGCCACCAGAAGGAGAAAAAATAAAGAAAATATTAATATATAAATATTACTATATAAAATATTAATATTAATACAGATATTTGTCTTAACTCTCAGAGAGAAACCATATTCACATAATTTTAAATAGTACTTTATTTTGTCTTATGGTATAATTGTCGTTAAGCCCTTCCTATACCTAATTTTAAAACTTTATTATAGGTGTACATGCACAGGATAGAGAGCCCGCACATGCAATCGTGTGTGTGAGTGTGAATTCAGTGCTGTCCTCAGTCCCAGGGACTCACTGGATTCTGGAACTATCCCCCATAGATGAGGGGGAGGGGACTACTGTATCTGCAATAAGTTAAACTCGGGATCTTGAATTTACAGAAGAGGAAACAGGCCTAAAAATGTGATTCATTCAAGGTCACAATTTAGTAAGTTAGTAAGTATGGGACATGGATTTTTTTTTTTTTTTTTTTTTTGGTGGCACTGAGGAATGAACCCAGGAGCATTTTACCTCTGAGCTACACCCCCACCTGTATTATTATTATTTTTTTTTTTTTTGTACTACAGATTGAACCCAGAGGCATTCCACCTCCAAGTTAGACCGCCAACCCGATTTTATTTCTTATTTGGAAACAGGGTCTCACTAAGTTGACAAGGGCCTCGCTAAGTTTTTTTGAGTTTGGCTTTGAACCCAAGATCCTCCTGTCTCAGCCTCCCAAGTACTGGAATTCCAAGTGCACGCATCACACCCGACTAAACTAAGGATCCTGAGACCATCCTGGATTAGCTAAATTGGCCCCAAACCCAATGACAAGTGACTTTCGAAGAAAGAGGCAGATGGTCACTAAAGCGTGGCAGAGGGTGTGGGCTTAGCATGCATGATACCCCGAATTCCATCCCTGGCACCAAAAAACAAAACAAGAGGCAGAAGAGACAGAGGCCACCCCTTGCCCTGCCCCCACCTCAGTTAAGGCAGAAGTGCAGTCTTTATGAGCACACCTGCTACCAGCACTAAGCGCAGAAATATAGGAATACTTTGCAAAAACGTCCTCCTCCCTCGCCAAGCTCTCTAACTCTAGGATGGAGTTCTCAAATTGCAACCTACAATAAAACCACCTGAGAAGCTTATGAAACTTAAACCCAGGCCCCACCTGCCGGGGTCCTGACTCCACAGACCTGGGCTGGAGGATTAGGTTTCTAAGTCGGTCACACCAAGATTGCTTGGTAAATGATTACTCAATCGTAAAGGGGCGGGTGACAGCACACCCTAGAAAATCCAGCAGAGCCCCAGAGAAAAACTGGTCATTTAACTGGTCAGTTAAATGGTTAGACAAGGACCAAAAACCCAGGCTTGGGAGTGCCTGGTCCACGGAAACTCAGAAAGAACAGGTCAAAGATCCCTCCCTCTAGCCCAGCATGGTGGCTCACACCTATAATCACACTACTAGGGAGGCTGAGTCAGGAGGATTGCAGGTTCGAGGTTAATCCCAGCAACTTAGCAAGACCCTACTTCAAAATTTTTTTAAAAAAATTAAAAGGGCTGGGTGTGTAGCTTGGAGGTAAAACACCCCTGGGTTCACTCCCCAGTACCACATTAAAAAAAAAAAAAAAAAAGATCCCTCCCTCACCTACCTGTGACAGGTGTCTGAGGGAAGGATGGCTAAGCAGGAAGAGTGGCAGCCCGGAAAATGAATGGGAACACCCCGGGGCCGCCCCCAGGCCCCTCGGACCCCAGGGTCCCGCCACCACTAAGCACTGACACACACGGCTGAGGCTCCAGACTGAACAGCTGACAGGGACACGGGGAGCTCTAGCGGGCCACGCAGGCACGCAAGACAGGGACACCCAGAAAGAGGACTTCACTGGGTAAGGGGTCAATGAAAATACATAGTCAATATGCTCAGAAACCCAAACCGTGCTGGGAAACCATCAGTCATGCTGGGAATCAGAATTAGAATAACTTAGCCGGGCACACCTGCGATCCCAGTACTTGGGAGGCTGAGATAGGAAGATAGCAGGTTCAAGGACAACCTCAGCAAGTAGTGAGACTCTCATCAACCTAGTGAGACCCTGTTTCCAAATAAGAAATAAAAATCGGGCGCTGGGGGTGTAGCTCAAAGGAAGAATGCCTCTGGGTATCAGTTACCACACATACACACAAAAAAAAGAATTAGAATAACTGCAAGGTATCATGTCAGAGTCAAAGTTTTACATGAGTATGGCTACATATAGAGAAAAGTTATGCATATATAAAATTTTTCTTCATTCTACATATTTTTCCCTTCCAACATTTAGCTAGGCTAAGTTAACAAGGATGCATTCACACAATTGGCTTATTTCAAATTCGTTCTATTTTTCTATGAGGCTATTTGACTATTTAACTAGACCTACAGAGCTTTTGTACCTTTGCCTCCAACATTTAACTTTTAGAATTTATTCCACAGGACAACCATTAAACCCCACACAGAAGGCCGCTATTTTCCAGCCCCATTGCGCCTGGGCCAGCACCTGGGACAGAGAAGGTGCCCTGAGTTACCATTTTTATTTTTTTAGGTACTGGAGATTGAACCCAGGGGCATTCTACTTTCAAGCTACCCACCCCCGTCCTATTTTTTATTCTTTATTTTGAGACAGAGTCTCACTAAGTTGCAGAGGGCCTCACTAGGTAGCTGAGGCTGGTGGAGAACCTGGATCCTCCAGTCTCAGCCTCCCAAGTACTGGGATTACAAGCGTGCACCACCACACCCAGCTCAAAGGATGCTATTTACACTGAGCAATACTGCATTTTAAAAAGTAGCAAAACATAGCCGGGCGTGGTGGCGCACGCTTGTAATCCCAGCATTCGGGAGGCTGAGACCGGAGGATCCGGGTTCGCAGCCAGCCTCAGCTACCTAGTGAGGCACTCCGCAACTTAGTGAGACCCGGTTTCAAAATAAAGAATAAAAAATAGGGCTGGGGGTAGAGCTCGGAGGTAGAATGCCTCTGAGTTCAATCCCCAGTACCGAAAAAAAAAAAAAAGTTAAAAAAAATAAAAAATAAAAAGTAGCAAAACATGAACCCTTCTCGGTATGCAGGGACTAATTAAGATGATGAAAGAGAAATACGGTACAGGGGCATCGGTGAAGAGGTAAAAGACATAAGCCAGGAGGAGTTGGAGGTTGACTTGTAGTTCTTTTTCAAGGATGAGAAAGGCCTGTGATTGGTCGGGATTGTGCACTTGGAGTAGAGGCTGGCAAAATCTTTTTTCTTTACCTGTGTGGTGGTTACCTTTTAATAACTCTTTAACCTTTTAATTAACTCTTTAGGTTAGATATTTGTTTGTATCTCATAATTTTGGGGGGTGGTTACCAGGGATGGAACCCAGGGGCATTCTACCTCCATGCTACACACCCAGCCCTTTTTATTTTTTATTTTTGGAACACAGTCTCGCTAGGTTGCTGAGGCTGGCCTCAAATCTGCAATCCTCCCGTCTCATCCTCCCAAGCAGGAGGATTACAGGCATGTGCCACCATGCCCAGCTTATAATGTGGTTTTTAAAACTATGAAGTAAAAAGATGCACAATGTGATTTTAGTGCGTAATTTAATGGCGTGTAGATATAATCATACAGTGACCATTTCCTAGAATACCTGTGAAAATTACATAATAAGCGTATGGCGACTTAATTACAAAGTGAGGCTCTGCTGCCCTCTCTTTAAAAAACAGAAAAGCAATGAAATACCATTCTTTCACTCATCGGACTTGCAAAGAAATGCACACTCCCCACCCAGGGCAGGAAGTGGGCAGGGGGGAGTGAGCCAAGCACAGCTGGGCATTCATTACCAAGGACACTCACAGATGGGTTCCCCGCATCGTTCACCGTGCCCTCCACTTCAGTACATGCATCTCATTTCGCATCACCCAGGGGACAAAGGAAGGAAGAGGAAGACAAGGAGGAAATCCGCATTTGTGCATGTAAGTCTTACACGCTGGGTATTTGATGAGCACTGAGTTTTGTCTAGGAGATGAGGGACAGTCTAGTTGGGCACAGTGGTGCACGCCTGTGATCCCAGTACGTGGGAGGCTGACAGAGGAGGACCACGGGTTCAAAGGTCAGCACATGGTAACTGAGCAGGACCCTGCTTCCAAATAAAAAATAAAGTAGGGCTGGGAGTTTGACTCAGAGGTAGAACACTTCTGAGTTCAATCCCCAGTACCACAAAAAGAAACAGGAGGAGGAAGAGGAGGAGGAGGAGGAGGAAGAGGTGGGGGTCTATTAATACTAGTGTTATCTGTAGTTAAAAATAAAATTTAGAAGCCGGGCGTGGTGGCGCACGCTTGTAATCCCAGCATTCGGGAAGCTGAGACCGGAGGATCCGGGTTCGAAGCCAGCCTCAGCTACCTAGTGAGGCACTCCACAACTTAGTGAGACCCTGTTTCAAAGTAAAGAATAAAAAATAGGGCTGGGGGTATAGCTCGGAGGTAGAATGCCCCTGGGTTCAATCCCTAGTGCCGAAAAAAAATAAAAAATAAAATAAAATAAAATAAAATTTAGTGCATTTTTCTCCATTCAACAATGACTCTACTTTTCTCACCCTTTTTTTTTTTTTTTCCCCTTGGTACTAGGGATTGAACCTGGAAACATTCTACCTCCAGGCTATACCCCAGCCCTTTTTATTCTTTCATTTGGAAACAAGGTCTCACCAAGTTGCTGAGGACCTCCTTAAGTTGCTGAGGCTGACCTTGAATCTGTGATCCTTCCTGTCTTAGCCTCCCAAGTACTGGAATTACAAGTGTGCACCACTATGCCCAGCCATTTTTCATCTTTTAATTAAGACAATGATTCAAAATCAACAAATGGCAAAAGGAAAGGGGAGGCAGAACACTGCCTAATCCTCCACCTCAACTGAGCTCACCTAATCCCTGCCTGGGCCCACCCGTGAGTCTGGCTCTTCCTTCTCTGTTGTTGTTTTTCCTGCCTCCTGGTTTGATGATTTCCTAGCTCCCTTGCAGTCAAGCATGCCTCTGTGGCATAGAAGAGAAGGCACATGTGCTGTGACCACACCAGACGCTTGTCTCTTCCTGCCCTTGAACTTGGACAAGGCAGCAAGGAAGCTTTAACCAAACAAACAACTAGTGGGGTCTGGGCCTGGGCCCTGCACACCACCTCCCTGGAGAGCTGGTTAAGATACAGATTCCAATTCACTAAGTCTAGGCTGGAGCCCAAGACCCTGCATTGCTCCCAAGCCCAAAGGTGATGACCAGGTTGCTAAAGTGCGGACCACACTCTGAGTAGCAAGACTGTAGGCAGAGCCACCATGGAAGGATAAAAAGAGTTACACTGTTTCTGCTGCCTCAAAGATGATGGTCAAATGATAAACAGTGCACCCACCCACCCCCAAAAAAAGGACCCAAGCAGGAGGAGCCAGCTGGCCTTTCTTTGACTCATCACAAAGTTTAACTTGGGTCTAAGATTAACCTCAACCTTAAAGTGCAGCAAGAAGACAGCTGCAGACAGATCACGTTAGCGTGCAATGTGATAGGAGTTGGCTGGGTTGTCTCAAAAACAGTGTCTGCCACCTTGAGTCAGGCACAGGGCTATAAACAGTGGCGGTCTCCAAAGGACATCGCAGTCGCAGCACGGCAAACTCGGGCCCAGGAGGCAGAAGACAAGACAGGCCCCAGCCAGACTGTGTGCTTTTTACACGGAGGCTGAATCGGAGGTTGTGTGTACTCTGAGGCCACAGCTAGGATTAATAGATTGTTCGTCTATAAAACTTTGGCAAATATTTGCATTACCTCGACCCTCAACATCCTAGGATGTCCAGTGTTTGTGACTGTCACCCTGTTTGTCCAAAATGATCAGGAAGTAGATGAGAACTCGCAGTAGCCCTCAAGGGGACTTTTGGGACACTCTGGTCTGCAGGGGAACCTTCTAGGTTACTTAACGTTGTGCTCCTTTTCTATTTACATAACAGACATTGGTCCTAATAGAAACAGAGCACACCGGGTCACAGGATGTCACATGAAACTGGACGAAGGGAGCTGGATGCCCACGGCCTCCAATCAGCCTTCACCAGCAGCCTGGGAACGGGTTGAACTTCAGCACGGTAGCCCTTTCCCACCCAAGAAGGCTGGTCACAAGCCTCTGCCCACTAACGTCAGGAGAGGGTCAGCTGAAGCCAGGACAAATCTGAAGAGTATGAATATACTCAGAGATGTGCAGATGGGTTCATCTCTGGGTTAATCTCAGGTATCTGCAATACCTTCCTAGAGGGAAATGTCTGTTCATTCAGCACAGCAAGTGTCTGTGTAAAATGCATTTACTACCTTCTCCGGTAACCTAACTTACACTGTTCATTTGCCTTAGACAAACCTTTCACAGGCAGGGGGAAAAGTACTTTCCAGCCCAGTCTCTGTGTAAGTGGCCACCAATTTCACAGTCAAACATGAAATCGCAGTGAGTCCTCTCTATTCAGGGTGGTACAAGGTCCACTAGGCTACAGGTTGTTTCTGATATTTTTCATCTCTCCAGAGCATCTAGTATAATGGAAAGCATGTGCCCAACCAACCTGAATACCCTGCTACTTGACACAAAAATAACAAACAAACTAGGGGAACCTCATTAATTTTATGTCCTTAAAAAAGACAAGAAAGAAAAATCTGGAAGTTCTATCTATGGCAACTGATCCCCCCCGCAAAAAAAAAAAATCCAAAAAGTGATTTTTGCAGAACTTATTTAGAATCTACCCCAAAACGTGCCAACCTTTTGCCCAAGTCTACAAAGCAATAGCGCATGTGTTGCAATGAACTCGGGCATTTTCTCTTCCTCCTTCCAGCTTTGACAGTGTAGGGCCTCCTGCGATGGAGGAGACAACTCCAGGGTGCAAGTCCATCTTGCCCAGCTAGGTAAGATGGCAGCTTGGGTCAGGGATGCGACCCTGAGTAACGACAGCCTTGGTCGTTGCTTCCTTCTGCCCCTAATCGGGTTATGACTTCAGGTCCACCTAGGAGACTCAGGTTGGGCTATGAAGGCCCTGGAGGAGCAAGGCTTTGAAAATACAGAAAAGTTCAAGTAAACGGCAGCCAGAGGTCCAGCAGCATCTGGTGCACCCCCTGCTGCTGCAATGACAGAGTCTGTGCAAAGACTCTAAGCACCTTGGACCTTCCTGCCTCTTCCTGCTGGCTCCAGGTTTATGCCAACCAGAAGCCGCTTCCAGATCTTTGCACGTCTGGCAGAGCAACTTTCTGCTCCGGCTGGGCCAGACTGTCCCCATCATCATACGATCACACAGCAAGGTAACCCTTTCCAGGGCCCTTGTACTATTTATATTTATTTCCTGTACAAGTGTGTATGTGTATGTGTGTGTGTGTGTGTGTGTGTTTTACTGGAGACTAAACCCAGGGGAATTCCACCTCTGAGCTACACCCCCAGACCTTTTTATTTTAGTTTATTTATCTTAAAACCAGGTCTCACTAAGTTGCGGAGAGCCTCACTAAGTTGCTAAGGCTAGCTGCAAACCCGCGATCCTGTCTTGGCCTCCCAAGTACTGGGATTACAGGTGTATGCCACCACACCTGGCTATACTGATGTTTTGACATCTTAAAAATCTTTCATTGTCAGCTGGGCGTGGTGGCGTACGTTTGTAATCCCAGCATTCAGGAGGCTGAGACCGGAGGATCCAGGTTCGCGGCCAGCCTCAGCTACCTAGTGAGGCACTCCGCAACTTAGTGCGACCCTGTTTCAAAATAAAGAATAAAAATTAGGGCTGGGGGTGTAGCTCGGAGGAAGAATGCCCCTGAGTTCAACCCCCAGTACTGCAAAAAAAAAAAAAAAAATCTTTCATTGTCAACATGATTTACATTATAATGTGAGACCATAATGCACCAATAAAAGCACATTAAAAAAAAAAGTCTTTCTGGCTGGGGAGAGGCTGCCCTAATGGCACTAGCCAATTAATAGAGATAGCAAGGGCCAGCTTTGACCCGTACACAGATAAGTCAATGCCTAGCCAGACCTCCTCCACCTGGTCTGCCCAGCCCAGGAAAAAATATTCCTCTGCCTAAATCTTTCCAGGGCCAGGTACCAGGCAACCGGGGACCACACAGATAGCTTAGAGCCTGCCAGAATTATTCAACTAGCCAATCCTAACCTGCTCACCTGCCCAGCCCTGCCTTTCCCCAGAAATTCTAGTAAAGATGTGGCCCACGTTCCTCTCACCCCTGCTCTTTTCTGCCTCCTGAACACCCTGGTACTTCCCAGGGGACAGCCCCTCCTGCCTCTCAAACCATGGAGGCAACGCCTTTGGCCCCTGAGTCTCTCTCCAGGTTCCTCTCGAGTCAACACCTGCATGACTGTCACATAAAAGAACACAGAGAGCTGGGCGTGGTGGCGCACGCTTGTAATCCCAGCATTCGGGAGGCTGAGACCAGAGAATCCGGATTTGAGGCCAGCCTCAGCTACCTAGTGAGGCACTCCGCAACTTAGTGAGACCCAGTTTCAAAATAAAGAATAAAAAATAGGGCTGGGGGTATAGCTCGGACGTAGAATGTCCCTGAGTTCAATCCCCTGTACCGCAAAAAAAAAAAAAAAAAAAAAAAACACAGAACAGACTTCCCTTTTCTCTTTTCCGTAGCACTGGGATTTGAGCCCAGGCCCCTGTGCATGCTAAGCAAGCACACCACCACTGAGCTACACTGCTAGGCCCCAGACTTCCCTTTTAATTTTGAATATTTAAGATCTCCCAGGAACATTCTGACACAGAGACTTCAGTCCAACCTAGGCTACCCTACAACCCACAATTGTTTGGGTTTTTTTTTTTTTTTTTTGGCAAGTAGTATAAAGTTTGGAGAGGCTACCATGCTAGGGTTTCTCTACACGTCTACAGGATCACTATGGAAGTAACTGAGCCTAGGTTTTCATTCAATTTTCACAATGTCACCACTGTATATTCTTAGGAACAAAAGGCAAAGGGTTAAATAAGTAAGCACCGAGTTCACATTTCTGGTACTTATCCGTGAGCTAATAACTGAGATTGCTTAAGCTCCATAAGCAAAATACACAGGCCCACACGGCTTTGCTGCAGAATCGAAGGTTATGACACAAAACTCTGCGATCCCCATGGGGGCTTAGAACCCGGAACCAACTTTCCATTCCAATCTGCCCTATTCCCTCGTGACGATCCATACTACCTCTCCGAGGCCCTGTCTAGAGTTCTTGGCAATGGCTTCAGAACCTGAGTGGACTTCTCCAGTGCTCTGATGAACGGAAGCAACTGTAACTCGAAATACAGGATCGGTACTAGGCGTGGTGGAGTACACCTGTAATCCCAGTACTTGAGAGACAGAGACAAGAGGATGGCAGGTTCAAGACCAGCCTCAGCAACGTAGTGAGGCTCTCAACACAGCGAGATCCTGTTTCAAAAATAAAATAATAGGGCCAGGGGTGGGGAGGTAGAATGCCTCTGGGTTCAATCTCACAGTACCACACACACACAAAAAAATAACCCAGGATCAGGGCACCATACTTTACAAGCAATATGGAGAATGCTATCCAGAACGGTTAACACCACCTGAAAATGGAATAACATTTTGCCTATTTAGAATGAAGGGAGAAAAGCTAACTACAATCTATGCACTTTTCTAATTGGGCAGAGCTGTGTTAATGGGTCAGATTTTAGGGCAATTCCAGCTGAGCCAGTTCTTTCCGAAGCATTCGGTCAATTACGAACAGATTCAGAAAGAACAAAACCGGTCTTTGATGAGCTTTCCGGCAGGGTCCATTAAAGAGCTTCCTGGGGAGGGAATATATGGGGGGGGGGGTCACTGGACAGCGAACCTCGGGCCACTTCCTCAACAGCTTTCACCTGATAATCTTGGTACCTTCTCAATTCACGCTGAACAGGGTTTCGTTTGGCCACAGATGCTCAGAGAGGCGGAAAAAGCAAAGCCACTGGGAACAACACAAACAGGTTCTGTGACTAGGGAGGCGACAGGGTGAAAGAGAACCTGCGCTCAGGCCTGGCCTCTCTCCCGAGCTGGCCCCACAGCCCTATAACCGGCTTCCTGCACGCCCGATCCTCAAGCTAATCCAACTCCCTCCAGCAGCAATTTCTGTCTCTTGCCCAGAGCCACCAAAGCCACCTGGGCCTCACGGAAGGAAGAGGAAAGACAGAGCACCCCCCTATACACAAACCCGCCCCCGAGGGTCAAGAATAGAGAAAGAGCGCCCCCAAGCCTCAGGTGCACAGCCCAAAGAGCAGAAACCACCCCACCCCATCTCCCTCCAAAGGAGCCAGAGCCAGATGGATTCCTCCTCCCTGGTCCCCAAGGAAGAAGCTCTCAGCCTTCTCTCAAGCACAGGACACAGATAACACCTTTTTTAGAGGGGGAGGGGGTTCCTGGAGATGGAACCCAGGGGCCTTCTACCTCCAGGCTACACCCCTAGCCTTATTTTATTTTTTATTTGGAAACAGGATCTAAGTTGCTGAAGCTGGCTTCAAACCTGCCATCCTCCTGTCTCAGCCTCCCAAGTACTGGGATTTCAAGTGTGTGTCACCGCACCCAGCTCGGATAACACCTTTATTAACAAACAAGGACTGGACCCTGGGGGTACCCGGTCTTACCAGGAATCTCAACGCCAGGACTGCTAGAACCGGGAACCCCAATACACATGCACTGGAATCAACTTTTATGTGGCCCACACCAGACAGGTACTTTTCAAGGCTCAAGTGCACAGATAGGGTCTTTTTATGGGAGGAAGAGGACCACATTTTAAGAGGCAGGTTCAAGCCGGGCATGGTGGCGCACACTTGTAGTCCCAGCATCTGGGAGGCTGAGACCAGAGGATCTGGGTTCATGGCCAGCCTCAGCTACCTAGTGAGGCCCTCACAACTTAGTGAGACTCTGTTTCAAAATAAAGAATAAAAAATAGGGACCTGTTTCAAAATAAAGAATAAAAAATAGGGGGTATAGCTCAGAGGTAGAATGCGCCTGTGTTCAACTCCCAGTACCACAAAAAAAAAAAGAGGTTCAGACTAACAGCCACATGAAAATTCAATAGGAATCCATGAGAGACCGGGGGCAAGAGGTGGAGACCCCCCTCCCCCGAGACAAGTACGGGTCAGCCAGCAGGTTCCCAGCAAAGAGAAAGGCCAGTGCAGAAACCCTGAGGCTCGGAGCACTGACAGAGAAGTCCTCAAGCGCTCAGTGTGCCATCTCTCAGTGGGCAGGGACCAGAGGAGAGCCTGCAGATGGGAGAGAGAGGGCAGCCGGGCATCAGGCACCGGAGCCTGCAAAGGAGCATCAGGTATGGCTACCGTTCTCTTCCGGCCACACTGCAGGGGTAATAACGCGCCTTCCATTGACGGTTAAAGTGACCAGCTCAGGTTGGGACCCGACCATGATCCATGGCTCTTCAACCGCCTGGACAGTCGCCACAAAGCAGGCGCCTGCCCTGAGCCCCGGCTTCTCAGACTCAGGGTCACAAGGAGTCGTTCCTCCCACACCGGCGGGTGAGGGGGACCCCACTTTCCCGGGGGGAGGCTGCCCCTGCAGGCCCTGAGGATGGGGGAGGAGACTCCTAGGCCCACTGCTTCTCCCCACTCAGCCCAACAGGCAGACTCAGCTGAAGGTCTAGGTTAGCCAAAGGAGGCGGGTTGGCATGGCTACAGAGGTCTTCCAGCCCCACCCCTCCCTCGGAAAGTCCTTGGGTCCTGGAGAGCTGGTAGGGTCCCCTTACTCTGGCCTCTAGCCAGTGTCTTTCCTTGGAAAATTACTGCCCCGTTACAACCGCCTTTCCTGGCTGGGCTCACCCCAACTTCAGGAGACCCTTGGGCCCTTGAAAACTGGACCTGGAGCAAATGTCCTGGAATTCTGTCGACTTTTCCCCCTGACCCTCAGGACTGACCACCCCGGATGCCCACCACCTGGCCAGGTGAATCTGACCCCCTACCCACTCCAAGGCCAAGCCAGGGGTCCCCTGGAGGGCAGAGCAGAGATGGGACCACATACTCTCCCTGAAGCTGTCTCGGCCACTGTTCTCCTGCACAAAGCAAAGGTTACGGGTCATTTCTAAGGATATCCACTCGAGTGTGGAGAGCACCAAGTTTCCACTAATTGTTACTCTGGGTAAAGTTTAGCAAATATTTACATCACCCTGTCCACAGTTCAGTGGGTATGCTCCAGGGGGAGGGAGGACTAAACTTCAGCTGGAGTGTGATCAGATTACCATCCAAGCTGGGGTACACGGGAGTGAGAAGGGGAAGCTATCAGTAACTACAATGGCACACCTAGGCCACCTGCTCCAGGTGAAAGGGAGGATTTAAAAAAGAGACTACAGGCTGACTGCAATTCCATGGGGTGGGAGAGAGGCCAACACACCAATCACTTCCTTCTTTTTTTTTTTTTAGCGGTACTGGTGATTGAACTCAGGGGCATTCTACCTCTGAGCTATACCCCCAGCCCTATTTTTTATTCTTTATTTTGAAACAGGGTCTCCTTAAGTTGCGGAGTGCCTCACTAGGTAACTGAGGCTGGCCGCAAACTGGGATCCTCTAGTCTCAGCCTCCCAAATGCTGGGATTACAAGCATGCACCACCACGCCCGGCTGGATCACTTCCTTCTGAAATAAAAAGGGTACAAGTACGACACACAAGGACATGGCCTGACAGGAGACCCGGATTGAAAAGGCCGCAAACCTTTTTCTCTCTAAAGTCTAACCACACGCTCAAATGCATTGGGAACCAGGCAACACTGCAGAAATTAAACATGTGGCCAGCTGGGCGCGGTGGCGCACATTTGTAATCCTAGTACTTGGGAGGCTGAGAACGGAGGATTCCAGGTTCGTGGCCAGCCTCAGTTGCTTAGTGAGGCCCTCTGCAACTTAGTGAGACCCTGTTTCAAAATAAAAAAAAATAAATAAAATGGGCTGGCGGTGGAGCTTGGAGGTAGAATGCCCCTGGGTTCAATCCCCAGTACCGCAAAAAAAAAAAAAAAAAAAAAAAACTGTGGCCAGAACATCAACAGCAGATGCTGAGCCTAGGGAAGGAAATCCACTTCTGAAGGGTGACACGCTCTAGGAGGTGCACACTTCTCAGGGACTTCAAGGACAGGAAAGAGTGTTTCTGTGCGATGTCATTCTAAGCATAGTGTGCTCCTCAAAGCCCTTCTGGGATCTAGGATGTGACCCCCACCCCCACCCTCCCGACCATACATACACAACCCTACCTGCCCAGGGCGCTTGAGTGTTACTTTCCGTATCCGCCAATGGGAATCTGACAGCCCAGCCCTCTCTTTTTACTCACTCCGTTGCTTTTGGCATGAAAATTAACCTCTCTGCACCTCAGTTTCCTTGGCTGGAGACAGAGAAAGTAGCCACCCACGGCAACCAGTTTGCAAACACAGGTTGCGAATGGTAATTGCGGTTATAGGAGTCTGCAAAACATTAATTGAGGTGTGGAGGATCAGGTCTACCTTGTCTTAGAGGAGGCGGCTGCCTTCAAGTTCGTAAAAGTTTCAGCGGGTCCTGCAGTGGTCAGAACTGTGCAGCTGAAGCGAAGGGGGGCACACTGCCTCTGACTTCCGGGACAGGAAGGTGACCCCGGCCTTCAAAACCCCCACCTCATGCGCATGGATTTTTGCAGAAACAGGTAAATGGTGCTGAATTGCTGAGCCCAGGAGAAGAAAACAGGGAGGTCCAGGAACACAGAGGGGAGGCCCTGGGGCACCGGTGGAAGGGCTCTGAGGAAGTGGGAACCCCGGAGGAAGCCAGGCTGAGCTGTCTGGCCCTGCTCCCCAGCTCCCTGGAACCGCAGGACCCATAGGGCCGGGCTGAGGAGGGCGGGTCCCTGCCCAGTTCCATAGGACGACCTCTTATGAAAACACAGCCACCACCATGGTGGGAACCTCCTCTGCCACCTTCCAATGCATTCAGAGGTAGCTGCCACTTGATGGCTTTGTTCTGCACTTTAATTAAAAAAAAAAAAAATCATTCCTAGAAGACAAAGGCAATTCATCCCCTCCTCTATACCCCAAGGTCGTCGCTCTGTGGGATTACTTCCAACTGTACAATGTCGTCCCTGGAAGGTACTTCTAGAAAATGTGCCTCCTCCTTACAGGAAAAGGAGCCCTCCAGAAGAGGCAGCCTTGGGGAGTTTCCTCTCGAAAGCCTTCAACTTATTTTCCAGGCAGCTCCTAGCAAAATGACCAAGGTCAATGACATCCATCCTTTTTGATTTTGAAACAGCGGTCTCGCTAAGTGGCTGAGGCTGTTCTCAAACTTGCAATCCTCCTGTCTCAGCCTCCCAAGTACTGGGATTACAGGCCTGCACCAAAGCACCAGGCTAACTTCTAAAGGGAGAAAGGAAAGAGAATTTTGAGTTTGCCTGAGAGAACAACGCAGCCATCTCTTTTCTTAGCTACTGACACTGGATACCCAAAGGACTTACTCGGGGTTTTCCCAAAAGTAAGAATCTGGGAAATTTGCATGTAAAAGAGAAGGTTCAGAGCAAAAGCCTGAGTCATTCGGTGGCCTGAAAGAACACAGCAGCTCACACTGGATAGAGAGGCGTATGCCAAGGATGCACCCCCCCTGGAGCTGGGGAACTTGGCACCAACAATAACAGCAACCTAATCTCAAGAACAATCGTTATACCTGGAACACCCAGACTGCCTGTCAGGGACACAGCATGCTTCCCCTCCACTTCAACCGGTAGGTCAGCACTCTCAAGCCTTTATGGGAATTGGCTCTGCATCTGGAGAGCTTCAAGAATTACACCTGAACTCAACTCCAAAAAATATGAGGGGAGCCAGGCGTGGTGGCGCACACTTGTAATCCCAGTACTTGGGAGGCTGAGACAGGAGGATTGCAGGTTCAAGGAGAGTCTCAGCAAACAGTGAGGCCTCTCTCATCAACCTAGTGAGACCCTGTTTTAAAATGAAAATAAAATAGGGCTGGGGGTGTAGCTCAGAGGTAGAATGCCCCTGGGTTCAATCCCTGGTGCCACAAAAAAAAAAAAAAAGTATATATACACACACACACACACACACACACACACACACACACACACACACACGGGGAAGGGGGGAAGATCTGTAATGAGCAGGTCAAACAGAAGGTCAGAACCCTTTGGCAAATTCCATCTGATAGAGGACAAATTACTATGATACAAAGAAACTCCGCCGCTGGCAAGACAACCAGCAGAACTAGGTGCAGCCAGGGCCTGGGTGAGGCATGTGGGCTGCATTAGTCTGCTCAGGCTGCCCCAGCCTGGCTGGGAGTGGTGCCACAAGCCTGTATTCCCAGTATTTGGGAGGCTGAGACAAGAGAATCGCAGGTTCAAGGCCAGCCTCGGGAACTTAACAAGACTCTCAGCAACCTATTGAGACCCTTTTTCAAAATAAAATAAATGAATAAATAAATAAATAAGGCTGGGGAGTATAGTACAGAGGTAGAATGCCCCTGGGCTCAATCCCCAGGGCTACAAAAAAAAAAAGAGAGAGAGAGAGAGAGAAAATTCATTGAGCCAGGCATGGTGGCGCACACCTGTAATCCTAGTACTTGGGAGACTGAGACAGGAGGATCATGGGTTTGAGCACAGCCCCAGCAAGTAGTGAGACTCTCAGCAACCTAGCGAGATCCTGTTTCTGAATAAAAATAAAGTAGGGCTAGGGGTGTAGCTCAGAGGAAGAATATCTCTGAGTTCAGTCCCCAGCACCATAAAACAAAACAGACGCCTTGGGTCCCCATCCCCAGACCGTCTGATTCAACACACCTGCTGGGGCTTTGGCATCTACTTTTCTTTTCTGTTCATTTGTTCAATTTTTTGGGGGGAGGGTGTTTGCTCCTTTCTGTTTTGTGATGGTACTAGGGATTGAACCCAAGAGCATTCTACCTCTGAGCTAGCCCCCAGCTCTATTTTCTATTTTTATTCTTGCCACAGGGTCTCACTAAGTTGCTGAGGGTCTTGCTAAGTTGATGAGATGGGCCTTGAACCTGTAATCCTCCTGTCTCAGCCTCCCAAGTACTGGGAGTACACGTGTGCACCACAGCTCCCAGCTGGCATCTGCTTTTCTAAGAAGCCCCTGGCTGGTGACCCTGCTGGTGCACCAGCAGACTCTCTCTCAGAACCACCGCTCCCTGCCGTCCAGTCCAACAGCCACCGGTCACGTGCAGTTGCCATGCAGGCTGGCCATGGGGGATGGGAGCCTGGAGATCTCCAGGCCCTTCCTTCCCTTTATTCAAAACAGTCCCACCTCCTTGGGGATAGGCTGCTTACCAATTTGAACCACAGCCAGCCAAAGTCCTAACAGGCCCCTGCCGCAGGCCCTGAAAGGCACCCCTCCTCTCTGCCATCCAAGAACCCGCCCCCAGCTCCTGGCCGCAGCCCTTCCCTCCATCACCTCTCACCTCAACCTGCATCAGCTCCAAACCAGTCTCCACGCTGCAGCCAGAAGGACCTTTCTTCTGATAGATTATCTCATGCAGAGATTAAACATGGCGACTCAGCCCGGCACAGGCCAGATTCGAAGCCTGGCTTGCCTTCTGTTATCTGGGTGACCTTGGGAAAGTCCATTAAACTTGAGATGCCTACACCTTTCAAACAAGGAGAGCTGGGAGTGGTGGTGTAACCTGTAATCCCAGTACTTGGGAGGCTGAGGCAGGAGGTTCACAGGTTCAAAGTCAGCCTCAGCAATTTAGGGAGACTGTTTCAACATGAAAAGGACTGGGGGAAGGGGGGGCATAGCCCAGAGGCAGAATGCCCCTGGCTTCAATCCCCCCAACACCAAAAAATAAAAATAAATAAACAAACCAGGGATCATAAAGTAGCACCTCAGAAGAATTGTTGGAGGATTGAGTGAGTTAAAATGCAGAAAGCAAGCCGGGTGTGGTGGCGTACTCTTGTAATCCCAGTTCTTGGGAGGCTGAGACCGGAGGATCACCAGTTTGCGGCCAGCCTCAGCTAGTTAGTGAGGCCCTCCGCAACTGAGTGAGACCCTGTTTCCAAACAAAAAAATAAAATAGATCTGGGAGTGTAGCGCAGAGGTAGAATGCCCCTGGGTTGAATCCCCAATACCATAAATAAATTGCAGAAAGCATTTTACGCACAGGTGTTTGCTGTTGGTGATGAAGCCATTACCCCTGGGGTTGCCTCAGCTCCCCACTCCCAGCTCCTGAGCCTCAGCCCCAGCCCTGGGCCCCTGCTGATCCGGGAGGGAAGGCTGACCCGTGGTGCCCCTGGCCTTGACTAGGTTTTGTTTCATCGTTTTGTGTGTGTGTGGTACTGGGGATTGAATCCAGGGGTGCTCTACCACAGAGCTACACCCTTTTCTTTATTTTGAAACAAGGTCTCATGAAAGTTGATGAGGCTGGCCTCAAACTTGTGATTCTCCTAGCTCAACCTCCCAAGTGCTAAGATGATAGGCATGCACCACCTCATCCTCCTGAACTAGGCTTTTTGGGTTGCTTTATTTTTGGTACCAGGGATTGAGCCCAGGGGCAGTCTACCTCTAAGCTATAACCTAGTCCTTTTTATTTCTTTTAATTTTGAAACAGGGTTTCACCACCTTCCTGAGTCTGGCCTCCTGTTTCAGCCTCCCCAAGTGCCTGGTCCAACCGTGCCTGGTTGGTTTTTAAAAACAGAATTTTGCTATCTGGGGGTCTAACCTTGTAGACCAGTGCTATTGACAGAACTCTCTGTAAGGATGGACCCATTCTGGAGCTACAGGAAGGGAGAGAACAAGTAGGGATTTCTTTCATTCCTGTAACTAGCATCCCCTTCAGCAGAGGGCAAGGGGTGGGATAGTCGAGCACAGGACCAGAGCCACTGTGAGCCAGGACTGGCCAGGCACCGGGGGGACACACACAAGGATGGACAGAGACTGGAAAGCTGTCTTCTTGGTAATGACAGTCTAGCAGCCTCTCAGAAGACACCCTGGGGTGCAGTGCCGCACACCCCAGTGATTCACAAGTACTTGCTGTGGCTCTCTCCTGCTGGAACATCCGCCTGAGGGCTGCGACTCGCTCCTCCCCACTCCATCCTGCACTAGATCCCAGAGGCACCAACACCTCGCAGCAGAGAGCAAGGACTTGGGGCAGGCTACCCAGCTGGATGTGTGAAGTAAGGCTCAGCTACTCAGCTGCATGACCTTGGGAAATAAAAGGACTTAACCCCTAAGTGTGTTATTAGGATCAAATAAGTTCATATCTGTAAGGTATTTAATAGCTCTCGGCCTGCACAACCACAGAGTTTGAAAAAGAAAAAAAAAAAGAAAGAAAGAAACAAGCCGGGCATGGTGGTGCACACTCATAATCACAATCCTAGGGAGGCTGAGACAGGAGGATCGCAGGATGAGGACAGCTTCAGCAAGTAGTGAGACTCTCATGAACCTAGCAAGACCCTGTTTTTTGGTTTTTGGTTTTTTTTTTTTTTTTGCGGTATTGGGAATTGAACTCAGGGGCATTCTACCTCCGAGCTATACCCCCAGCCCTATTTTTTATTCTTTATTTGGAAACAGGGTCTCACTAAGTTGCGGAGGGCCTCACTAGGTAGCTGAGGCTGGTCTCGAACCCGGATCCTCTGGTCTCAGCCTCCCAAATGCTGGGATTAAAAGCATGCGCCACCACGCCCGGCTACAAGACCCTGTTTCAAAAAACAAAAATAAAATAGGGCTAGGATGTAGCTGGTAGGAAGAATGTCCCTGGGTTCAATCCTCAATACCACAAAAAATAAAATAAAGCCGGGCATGGTGACGCACACTTCTAACCTCAGTACCTGTGAGGCTGAGACAGGAGGATCACAAGTTTGAAGCCAGCCTCAGCAATTTAGTGAGGCTCTCAGCAACTTAGACCCTGTTTCCAAATAAAAATAAAATAGGAGCCGGGCGTGGTGGCGCACGCTTGTAATCCCAGCATTCGAGAGGCTGAAACCGAAAGATCCGGGTTCGCAGCCAGCCTCAGCTACCTAGTGAGGCACTCCGCAACTTAGTGAGACCCGGTTTCAAAATAAATAATAAAAAATAGGGCTGGGGGTGTAGCTCGGAGGTAGAATGCCCCTGAGTTCAATCCCTAGTACCGCAAAAAAATAAAATAAAATAAAATAGGTCTGAGGGCGTAGCTCAGAGGTAAAATGCCCCTAGGTTCCATCCCCAGTACCACAATATAATCTTAAAAATATTCCATGAGTAAGTCTAATTTTCCCAGCATGTAGAAGAGGACTCTAAAGCTCAGAGTGGTCACATAAGTTGTCCAAGGTCACACAGCTAATATGTACAAGATCACAGCCTAGAACCTAGGTCTTGGTCCTCTCTCTAAGGTACCAGTATCAGCAACTCCAAGTCCAAGACCCCCAGATTAAGACTAAAATAATATTTTACAATTACTGATTAAGTATCTTAAGTGCAAGAGGCTCAGCTAGGTACTGAGAGATAATGACGTAGAAGTCATTAATCTGGAGTGCCCCCAAAGGCCCAAGGACGGAAGGCGTGGTCCCCAGCCCTGGTGCTGTTGGGAGGTGGTAGGACCTTTCGGAGAGGAGGCCTGGTTGAGAGAAGTGAGACCACTGGAGGTGTGCCCTTGAAGGGGATATTGGGGCGCTGACCCCTTCCCTTCTCTTCCTTTACTTCCTGGCCACCACAGCTTTCTCCACCACATGCTCCCTGTCATGACGGGAGGCTCACCACAGGCCCAAAGGGATAGGGCCAAGTGACCACAGACTGAACCCTCTGACACCTGAGCCAAAATAAACCTTTCTTCTTTATAAGTGATCTCCGGTATTTTGTTACAGTGATGAAAAGCTAACTAACACAAAAGACACGGAAAGCTGGCCCCTTGTCCTGCCTTCACTGGAGGCGCTCAGGAATTCCTGTCTCCAGCACCCCCATCCACCATGAGCGTTGTCTTTACAGAGCCCGGCCCAGCTGCTGCTGCTTTCTGATCCAGAGCGTCGATGGCATGTTCCCTGGTATTCGCTGGTCTCCTTGAAGCCAGTCCAATTGTTTAGCTAACAATTTAGTTAAAACAAAAAAAGTCACAAATGAATAAACCTTGGTCACCTGAGGCAATTAAAACAAAAAACAAAAAAACGTTAGCCAGGCATGGTGGCAAATGCCTTAGTACTTGGGAGGCTCTTAGTACTTGGGAGGCTAACAGAAGGATCACAGGCTCAAGGACAGCCTTAACAACATAGCAAAACTCTCAGCAACATAGCAAGACTCTCAGCCACCTAGTGAGATCCTGTTTCAAAACAAAAGATAAAAAGGGCTGGGGGTATAGCTTGGAGGTAGATTGCCCCTGGGTTCCATCCCCAGTACCACAAAAAAAAAAAAAAAAAAGACAAATTAAAAGGATGAATTTTGTAACAAACTCCACTGTACCCATTTATTAAGGACCAAATAATATATTAGACACCTGCATGTACTCTACCAGGTGACAACTATTAAGATGCATTATATAGGGTTGGGGGTGTAACCCAGCAGTAGACCACATGCTTCACATGCATGAAGCCCTGGTTTGATCCCCAGTACCACATACACACACATAAAAAAAAAAAATGTAATATCTGTTTTGTAGTTGAACAAACTGTGTTGTTTAATGAACACTCAAAATTCACAAGTGCCACCTCCGGGCTCTGCAACACTGAGCCCCCTCCAGGTCCAGCCATTGGCAATCACCCTTCTGCTATCTGAAACAGGACAGACACTTCACATAGCACCCTGAGAGACAGACGGCATACTGTCCAGCTGGTGACGGATCGCTCCAAGAGGTGACACGAACACAAACGCTCAGTTACATCCTCACCAATAAAACACACCAATAAAGACCTCCAAATAAAAGCAATTCATTGGGTGAGCAATTTTACACTCACAAGTGCAGAATTTCCATTCTATTAACCTGGTGAACTCAAGCAACCTCTGACCCGAGCTTGAGGACATAAACACGGTGACACGGCGGCCAAACTCACACTCTGGGAGTGATGGACCTGACTCAGCCCCTAGCTCGACCACGTCCTACCTGGCTACCTTCCTTCACCTGCAACCGGAGGAGGAGGACAGAGCCACCTGCGACAGGAGATACTCTAAGGAACCGCAAGACACCTTCCCCCACTGCCAGGGGGTGGCCAAATCCTGATGTAGCGGTGGTTCTCACGTTTTGAGCTCAGTGTGTCCTTCGGGAAGCACCTGAAAGGAAGTAGGGATGACGGCAGTCTGGAACTCTTAGCCAGAAAACCGGAAATATACATGGAAATGATTTTGACCTTTGAGAAGCTGGCTATCAATGGTCCTGGGTTTTTAGCGTCCATCCCAAACTCCAAGCAAACCTTTGAAAAAGACTGATGCTTGGGCGGCACCCTCCCCAACCCCAGAAATTATGATTCAAATTGGCCCCGGGAGGGACCAGACACAGGTATTTCTATGGCTGCCCCAGTGATTCAACCATAACTAAGGTTAAATTCAACTGTAACTGAGAAACAACTGTGTATTAAACTAGAAAGAAGTTAAACAAGGGCTGAGGCTTGGTGGTGGAGCCCATGCTTTGCAAGTCCAAGGGGCTTTGCTTTGCAAGGGAAGGAGAGAAAGAGGGAGAGAGAGAGCACTACCGGGCTACATAGACATCCCAATGCAATGCAGTGTACTGCTGATGACGCCCAAAGTTTACCTCCAGCTCGGACTTCCTCCCTGAGCTCCCGACTCAGGACCAATTTCCTACTCAACATCACCACAGAACGTGCGCAGCTGGCCTGTCAAATGTAACACCGTCAAAAATAAACTCCTAGACTAGGTGTGGTGGCGCACACTTGTGATCCCTGTGCTCGGAAGGCTGAAAGAGGAGGATCACAGGTTCGAGGCCAGCCCCAGCAACTTGAGGCCATCCACAACTTAGTGAGACCTTGCTTCCAAATAAAAAATAAAATAGGGTAGGCATGGTGGCACACGCTTGTAATCCCAGTACTTGGGAGGCTGAGACCGGAGGATCTGGGTTCGAGGCCAGCCTCAGCTACTTAGGGAGAGCCTCCGCAACTTAGTGAGACCCTGTTTCAAAATAAAGAATAGAGCCGGGTGTAGTGGCCCACACTTGTAATCCCAGTACTTGGGAAGCTAAAACAGGAGGATCCGGGTTTGCGGCCAGCTAGCTACTTCATGAAGCCCTCTGCAACTTAGGGGTATAGTTCAGAGGCAGAATGCCCAGGGTTCAATCCCCAGTCAGTACTAGGAAAAAAAAAAATCAAAATAAGGAATAAAAAATAGGGCTGGGGGTGTGGATTCAATCTCCAGTACTGCAAAAATAAAATAAATTAGGGCCGGGCATAGTGACACACGCTTGTAATTCCACCATTTAGGAGGCTGAGACCAGAGGATCCAGGTTAACGGCCAGCCTCAGCTACTTAGTGAGGCCCTCCGCAACTTAGTGAGACTCGGTTTCAAAATAAAGATAAAAAATAGGGCTGGGGGTATAGCTCGGAGGTAGAATGCCCCTGAGTTCAATCCCCAGTACTGAAAAAAAAAAAAAAAATTAAGAAGTTAGAGAAAAGTATAAACATTCTTTAAATGAAATAAACATATGTCTACTTCCTGGGGTTATAGCTTGGAGGTAGAATATCCCTGAGTTCAATTCCCAGTACCGAATAAAAAAAATAAAATAGGGCTAGAGGTGTAGCTCAGAGGTAGAAGGCCCTGGTTTGAATCCTCAGTACCACAATAAATTAATGAATTAATTAATGAACAAACAAACCCTTGATCTCTGACCGGTTCCTCCTGCAGACTTCACCCTCCAGCCTAGTGGGGACTCCACCCTGCTCTCCTCTCCCAACCTATATCT
Source organism: Graphiurus murinus (assembly GCA_004027655.1). Taxonomy (NCBI): domain Eukaryota; kingdom Metazoa; phylum Chordata; class Mammalia; order Rodentia; family Gliridae; genus Graphiurus; species Graphiurus murinus. Next base: position 24,524 of record PVLC010012626.1, read on the forward strand.
AGCACCAAAAACTCCCAGCTCTACCCCAGATAAGGCTGTGGCAATAGAGTTGGGCAGTTGCCAAAAAAAAAAAAAAAAAAAAAAAACTTCATAACCAAGAAAGCCTAAAATATTCTAAACATTTGAGAGCAAACAAAACAGGGAACAGTCCCTATTTCTTTTTTCTTTTTCTTTTTTTTAATGGTGCTGGGAATTGAACCCAGGGGCATTCTACCTCCGAGCTATACCCCCAACCCTATTTTATTCTTTATTTTGAAACAGGGTCTCACTAAGTTGCGGAGATCCTCGGTAAGTTGCTGAGGCTAGCCTTGAACCTGCAATCCTCCTGTCTCAGACTCCCAAGTACTGAGATTACAAGCGTGCTCCACCATGCCCGGCTTGGCAATAGTCCCTATAAATGAAAGAGCCTGGCTTTGTCCCAATGAGACATTATTACAAAACCAGGCGGTAGGCTGGCACTGACTGCAGGTCTGGCGTGCCAATCCATGGTTAGAGCGTCACCGAGGACACCGTGAGCACTCAGAAATACCAGTCTGGCTGGGGATGTGGCTCCAAGCTGGAATCAAAAAAGGAAAAAAAAAAAGGCTTAAAAAAAAAAAATTCCCGCCAAAAAGGAAAAAAAAAATTGTAAAGCTTTGAGGACACTGCCCTGTGGTCAGATCATAAGTGGAATATTATACCCTATCCTAGATGCCACATTAAAGCAAAGACATTGTTAAACTAAAGAGCATTCAGTTCAGCAGATGGACCAAAGCGTAAAAGTCTGCAGTGAAGGGGAGTGTGGGAACTGGAGACATTTTTCTTCAAGACAAGATTCAATGGGGCCGTTACAGCCGTCTGCACTCCAGAAAGGCCAGTATATGAAGGAAGGGAGTCAAACTGATCTGAGAGTAGACAAAAAAATAAAAAAGGTTTAAAAAAAAAAAAAGTGGAGCATGGTGGCGCAGGCTTATAATCCCAGTACTTGGGAGGCTGAGACAGGAGGATCGCAGGTTTGAGGACAGCCTCAGCAAGTTGTGAGACTGTTGTCAACCTAATGAGCCCCTGTTTCCAAATCAGAAATAAAATTGGGCTGGGGGTGTAGCTCGAAGGTAGAATGCCTCTGGGTTTAATCCCCAGTACCACAAAAAAAAAAAAAAAGGTAAAAACTGCCTGGAAAAAAAACAAAACAAAATTGTGGTTTAATACATCTTAATCCTGGCATTCTTATCCAGGGTCACAGGAGTCAAATAAGAAATGTCTCCATCTGTTGCCCGGTATCTGAAAAGGATTCCTGTACTGAGTCGACCTGGAAGCTGTCTCCCTCTGAGCCGCATTGTGGATAAGGGGTTGAGTATCCCTTATCCAAAATGCGTGGGACCAGAAGGGATTGAGGTTTCAGTTTTCCAGAGTTGGGAATATTTGCATGGACTTTATCAGTTGAGCATCCCTAATCCAAAAATTCAAAATTGGGATCAGGGATGCTCTACCCATAATCCATGATGCTAAGGAAAATACACAGCAGCCCGCTGAGATGGGAGAAGCTAGCTCACAAGGACTAGCCCCCGAAGACGACAACAGGAACGAATCGTGGGAGGGGCTGGTCAAAGAGCCGGGGGGACAGGACAGGTGGAGATCAAGGTCAGCCAGGATGAAAGAGGGGAAGAGGGTGACCTTGAACAACTGTCCCAGGAGCACCCCAGCCAGGGGAGGACGGCGTGATGACAGAGGGGTGCCACTTCACAACACTTCCCAGGATGCACTGCCCCAATCTATGATTCTGTGACCTGCACCTGCCGGGGCCCCGCCTGCTGTGACCCCCCCCCCTTCTCCATCGAGTTCCAGCAGGAGGGTGGGGCCCTCTCCAAAACCCTCACCTATGCGTGCCTATTCATACCTGGACCACAGGGAACGTGACGCTGTGTCATGACCGACAGCCCAGACTGCTGGACACAGGGACATTTTTTCACCACCTTCCTTAAGGTCAAGAGAGGACCATGTGACTCACCTGGCCCACAGGTATGAGCTCGGGGTGCGCCTCACCTCCGGGCCTGTGACACAAATAGTTGGTGCATACCTCCCTCCAGGTAAATACAGAGGACTCTGGTGAGGCTGGCCAGGTAGCTCCGTGTCAGAGCCCTTGCCTCGAGTGCACCAGGCCCTGGGTTCCATCCCCAGCACCACACATACATGGTGGCATGGTGGCTTGCACCTATAGTCCCAGCTACTTGGGAAGCTGTGGGAGGTTGAGGCAGGAGGATCACTGGGGCCCAGGAAATAGGGACCAACCTGGGCAACACAGCAAAAAATCCATCTTAGCTGGGTGTGGTGGCACACACTCGTAATCCCAGTACTTGGGAGGCTGAGACAGGAGGATCACAGGTTCGCAGACAGCCTTGGCAATTTAGTGAGGCCCTCTGCAAACTTACTGAGACTATGTTTCAAAATAAAAAATATAATAGAGGCTGAGATCGGAGGATCGGAGGATCCGGGTTTACTGCCAGCCTCAGCTACTTAGTGAGGCCCTCCGCAACTTAGCGAGACGCTGTTTCAAAATAAAGAACAAAAAATAGGACTGGGGGTGTAGCTCAGAGGTAGAATGCCCCTGAGTTCAATCCCCAGTACCGCAAAAAAAAAAAAAAATATATATATATATATATGCATATATATACACATATATATGCATATACACACATATATATATACACACACACACACATGGCTGAGAGTATAGCTCAGAGGAAGAATGGTTCCATGCCTAGTAGGACACACATACACACAAAAGTCCATCTTAACAAGAAAAAGAAAGAAAGCAAGCAAGCAAGAAAGAACGAACTCTGGAATGACCCAAGGGCCAAACCACAAGATATTAAAAAAAAAAACCCAGCTATGAATAAGCATATGGTGTAGTTCCCCATCCCAGCTGACCCCAAATCAACTATGACAGGAGAATAAATGTGTCCTGTTTTTTTTTCTTCTTCTTCTTTAAAAAAAAAAACAAGCCACTGAGGCAGGGGGCTTGTTCTTTTTCACCAGCTAGCATGATGTGCGCAACTAACTCAATGACTTCCTCTCCCACGAGTCTGGGTGAGCTCCCTGATAACAGGAATGCTCTTTTATTTTTATGGATTTGAATTTGGCAACAGAGAAAGCACTCAAATGTCTGCGGACTGAGGGTCCAGGAGTATAGTGCAGTGATAGTACACTTGCTGCACATGTGCACGGCCCTGAGTCCAATCCCCAGCACCAAAAAAAAAAAAAAAAAAAAAAAAAGGTTTGCTGAATGAATAATCTAGACCCCAGCGGGGTCAGTCAGTAACTACACCATGCTCTCCAATAGAACTGGAATTTCAGGACTGAAACATCTGAGAAATGTGATTCCCAAACCTGAACATCTCAAGCACCCAGGAAGCACTGTTTGTTTGTTTGTAGTATGAAGGATTGAATCCAGGGGCATTCTACCTCTGAGCTACACCCCTAGCTCTATTTTATTTTTATTTTAAAACAGGGTCTCACTAGGTTGATGAGAGTCTCACTACTTGCTGAGGCTGTCCTCAAACCTGTGATCCCGCTGTCTCAGCCTCCCAAGTACTGGGATTTCAGGCCTGCACCATCATGCTGGGTAGGAAGCACATTTTAACATGCTCAGATTTCCGGGTCCTTCCACCTCCCCCTGCTGCTCCAATCCCAACACACTGACTCCAAAGGCAAGGAGTGAACTCAACAATGTACAGTTTCAGCATGTCTGGGAACTAGAGTAATTCTGCCAATACACAAATGAAAACGTTAACACACAGATGTTAAGTAACTAGCTGAAGGTGACCTGGCTTCCTTTGGGTATTTATTCATTGTCTGATCTTACTATCTAAGAGTCTCAGTTCTGAACGCTTATCGGTATTTGGCTCATTGAATGCTCTCAGCAGGACAGTTGTTATTTCCATCTTAGAGATGAATAAATCTGCCCATGGCCGGGTGGGCCGCAGAGCTCCAGCTCGTACCCGAGCAATCTGGCTTCAGATGGGCATGGCCCATTTGGTACCCAGCCTGGAGGAGGCTCGGTGCTGAAATCCAGGAGGGTCTCTGGCAACAGGGCTGGCAGGTGACACGGCACCAGCACTTACTCTACATTAGCTTCAAGGACCCTTGTCACCCCGCAGCTCACTCAGGGGCTACAGCCTCCCATGGGTCACGGCCCAAATTCTGGCTCTCACGTCCCGTCTGAGGGCGCCATCCCCAGAACTGTTTAAGGTCTGCCTCCTCTGAGAGGTCCAGCACTGTGAGAAACAGCAGAAGGCCAGGCTCAGAGAACAGATCCTAAAAACGTGACAAAGAATTCCAGCTTGCCGGGCGTGGTGGCGCACACAAGTAATCCCAGCATTTGGGAGGCTGAGACCAGAGGATCCAGGTTCGAGGCCAGCCTCAGCTACCTAGTAAGGCTCTCCGCAACTTAGTGAGACTCGGTTTCAAAATAAAGAATAAAAAATAGGGCTGGGGGTGCAGCTCGGAGGTAGAATGCCCCTGAGTTCAATCCCCAGTACCGCAAAAATAAATAAATAAATAAATAAATAAAGAATAAAAGATAGGGCTGGGGGTGTAGCTTGGAGGTAGAATGCCCCTGAGTTCAATCCCCAGTACCGCAAAAATAAAATAAAATAAAGAATTCCAGCTTGCAGCTGGGCGTGGTGGCACAGGCCTGTAATCCCAGTACTTAGGAGGTTGACACTGGAGGATCCCAGGTTCAAGGACAGCCTCAGCAAACAGCAAGACTCTCAACCACCTAGTGAGACCGTGTTTCAAAGCAAAAAAAAAAAAAAAAAGATGAAGATGTAGCTTGGAGATAGAATGCCCTTGGGTTCAATCCCCAATACCACAAAAAAGGAATTCCAGGTTGCTCTTGCAAGCAACAGAAGGTAGGAGAGGTTTGTAAGCAGGTGGATGCCCGGATTTGTTTTAGGGGAATCTTCCTTCCACCCGCTGCCTGTGGGGGTTTGGAGCTCACACAAAGAAAGGCAGAGTGGCATCTCATGAGCTGACTCTGGGTTCCTCGGCCCCAGGGAAAAGTTACAGGATGGGGCTTAGGAGGAAGGCTCAGGAGGCCTGGGGTACCCGGGCTCAGACTCCACCCCCCAGCAACAGCACAGCAGACTGAGCCAGGAGCCGCTGACACATTATCAGCTGGGCATGGTGGCATACGCTTGTAATCCCAGTACTTGAGAGACTGAGACTGGAGGATCTGGGTTCAAGGCCAGCCTCAGCTACTTAGTGAGGCCCTCCCCAACTTAGTGAGACACTGTTTCAAAATAAACAATAAAATAGGGCTAGGGGCATAGCTCAGAGGTAGAATGCCCCTGAGTTCAATCCCTAGTACTGCCAAAAAAAAAAGAAAGACACATTATCAGCAACATGGACACTAGTTCACACCTCTCATGCTGACCTGAGGCAAGACTACAAAGATAAAGGCAGCCAGGCATGGTGGCGTAATCTTGTAATCCCCAGTACTTGGGAGGCTGAGACAGGAGGATCCCAGGTTGCAGCCAGCCTCAGTAACTTAGTAAGACCCTGTTTCCGAATAAAAATAAAATAAGGCTGCGGATATAGCTCAGAAGAAGAATGTCCCATCCCCAGTACCACACACACACACACACACACACACACAAAGACAAAGGCAAAGGGGAAAAAAGGTATAAGAGATAAACTTATAAAATGTGCTATACTAGCTGGGTGTGGTGGCGCAGGCTTGTAATCCCAGTACTTGGGAGGCTGAGATCAGAGGATCCAGGTTTGAGGCCAGCCTCAGCTACCTAGTGAGGCCCTCCGAAACTTAGTGAGACTGTTTCAAAATAAAGAATAAAAAATAGGACTGGGGGTATAGCCCAGAGGTAGAATGCTCCTGGGTCCAATCCCCAGTACCACACACACACACACACAAAGTGCTGTACTGCAGAGAATTAACAATAAATTTTAATACGCCTTTGGGATGTTGCCCATCTTGTCGGGCTGCAGTTATTGGATAAAATTGTCAAAACTCATCAAACTGAATGCTTAAGAGAGTACAACTGGCCGGGCGTGGTGGCGCATGCTTGTAATCCCAGCATTCGGGAGGCTGAGACCGGAGGATCCGGGTTCGCGGCCAGCCTCAGCTACCTAGTGAGGCACTCCGCAACTTAGTGAGACTCGGTTTCAAAATAAAGAATACAAAATAGGGCTGGGGGTATAGCTCGGAGGTAGAACGCCCCTGAGTTCAATCCCCAGCACCGCAAAAAAAAAAAAAAAAAAAAAAAAAAAGAGAGTACAACTGGATCAAGCCACAAAAAGAGCCCCAGAAAGCTAACCCAGCCTCCAGCTATTACATTTGGACTTCCTACTGCTACTGAAAAATAACAAGAAAGAGGTTCATATAAGAGGTATTCCAAAAATAGTACCAAAACATCACAATTTAGATGAAGCCAGGGGTGGCAGTGCACGCTTGTAATCCCAGTATTTGAGAGGCTAACACAGGAGGATTGCAGATTCACAACCAGCCTCAACACCTTAGTGAGGCCCTCTGCAACTTAGTAAGACCCTGTTTCAAAATAAAAGAATAAAATCAGGCTGGGGAAGTAGATCAGAGGTAGAATGCCCCCTGGGTTCCATCCCTAGTACCACACACACACACACACACACACAAAAAGTTAAATCAAATGCAGTTAGGTTTGGTAGTACATGCCTATAATCCTAATACTTGGGAGGCTGAGCCAGAAAGATAACAGATTTGAGGTCAGCCTCAACAACTTAGTGAGGCCCTCTACAACTTAGTGTGACCCCGTTTCAAATAAAAAACAAAAATAGGGCTCAGGGGCAGAATGCTCCTAGGTTCACTCTCTAGTACCACAAAAAAAAATAAATAAATAAATTAAATGCAGCCAGGTGTGTAATCCCAGCATTTCAGAGGCTGAGACAGAAGGATTACAGGTTTGAGGCCAGCCTCGATAACAAAGCGAAGCACTCAGCAACTTAGAGATAACTTGCTTCAAAATAAAAAAATAAAATAGACCTGAGAGTGTAGCTCAGATAGGATATCCTCAGGTTCAATCCCAAGTACCACAAATAATAATAATAATAATAATAATAATAATAATAATAATAATAATAACAATAATAATAATAATGATAATGATAATAAATGCATCTACACATTGCCTGGAGGACTGCACACAGCCAAACTCTCTAAGCCACGTGGGTTTCTACCCTCATGTCATCAGCTTTCCTAAGACGAGTCTCCAGGGAGTCTGTCCTATCACCAGCAGCAGTTTCTATGGTGGCACAGGCTTGGCAAGATGACATTTCACCAGCTGAGACAGGGCCAGCAAGAGGGGACAAACACCTGGATCCAGGCTCCGCTGGAGCACCACACCTGGGGAAGCCTCCCCTGGAGCCCCAACCCCACCCCGTTCACCCCCTACCTGCTGCAGACACTGGCAGAGGGGTGCAGAGCACGCCCCAAGGGCTTGCAGGCAGCCCGGGAGCCAGAGGATTCCTAGGAGAGTCTCGAGGGCCTGGACAATCTCAAGCCCTGCTGGATAGGGTTCCTAAGCTACACCACTTATTTCTAGTAACAGGAGAGTTATTCAATAAACAGTGATGAGAAAATGTGCTCTGTAATTCTAGAATTTTAAAATGATACATTAATGAGACTGAGGGTATACCTCAGTGGTAAAGAGTATGTTTAGCAAGCACAAAGCCTTTGATTCAATCTCCAAGATCCAAACAAACAAAAAAACTGCACCAAAATATTTGGGCATGGACATGCATTACATAATCATTAGAAACAAACTATGTTCAACATTAAAGACTATGTAAATTACAGCCCTGAAATATGTCTTGAAGATTTTAATACCGTGAGTGTTAACCACCAAAAATTAAGAAGGAACCAATATTCAAAAAACTGTTTACAGAGCCGGGTGTGGTGGCTCACACTTGTAATCCCAGCATTTGGGAGGCTGAGACCGGAGGATCTGGGTTCGAGGCCAGCCTCACCTACTTAGTGAGGCACTCCGAAACTTAGTGAGACCCTATTTCAAAATAAAGAATAAAAAAATAGGGCTAGGGGTGTAGCTCAGAGGTAGAATGCCTGTTGGTTCAATCCCCAATACAGCAAAAAAAAAAATGTTTACAAGTGTGGTGGCCCACACCTGTGACCCCAGTTCTTGGGAGGCTGAGACAGGAGACTCCCAGGTTTCAGGCCAGCCTCAGCAACTTAGGGCGAACCTCAGCAACCTGGCAAGACCCTGTTTCAAAGAAATTTTTAAAAGAAGGCTGAGTATCCTCAGCACACACACAAAAAAAAAAGTTAACAGTTTTATAAAAAGCGTGTGTGTATGGGCATGTGTAAATGTGAGCATAAAGACAGCTGGGGGAAGAAACAACTAATGTATCAGCAGATATACCTGGCTAACGAAAATAAATCATCCTTCCTCCTTCCCTCTGCTTCTAGGGTTTTAAGTTTCTTGCAGAAATAGAAAACAAAATTGTGTTTCACAAAACCCACAGTTACCAACATCTATAATGTATTGGCCCAAATCCAAACTGCGTTAGAAATACACCAAAGTCCCAGTAACAACTCTGTATAAAAGTCAGCAGGGCATGGTGGCTCACATTTGTAATCCCAGCATTTGGGAGGTTGAGACTGGAGGATCTGAGTTTGCGGCCAGCCTCAGCTGCTTAGTGAGGCCCTCTGCAACTTCATGAGACCCTGTTTCCAAATAAAGAATAAAAAAATAGGGCTGGGGCTGTAGCTCAGAGGTAGAATGCCCCCACGTTCCATCCCCAGTACTGCAAAAAAAAAAAAAAAAAAAGTCAGCAGGCTAGTTAATGGCATCATGTGGATAAGCAGCTCCCAGTTCACAAGCTCAGAGAGCAGAAATTTCAGAAGAAAAGTAAAAACACCCACTAAGAAGGTGAAAAATAGCTTTTTCTCTACACACTGGGCCCTGTCACCAGGAGGCCACTTCCTGGCTGGGCTCATTTCAAGCTTCCCACTTGCAGCACCAAGAGGGTAGGTACACAAAGAAATCATTAAGAGGCCTCAGACGTTCTAATTCCTCCAACTGCAAAAGGTAACTAAAATACAGGATGCTCACGGTTGTCCAGAGCTGACTTCCCAAAGTCAGACACTCCTTTTAAAAGTAAAATACTGGAATAGCCAGGCCAACAAGAAGAGCAGCTTAAAAGCAGCGAGTCGTCCCCCATCATAAATCAGCATCACCCAGAGTACTGTTAAAACACACACCAATGCACGCACCCACCCCCAATTTCTGGTTTTACTGACTCTGTTTGGAGTGGGTGCGGAAGAATTTGCAGCTCTAGCAAGCTCTCAGGTGAGGCTGATACAGCTGGTTTGAGAACGGGTGCCCCAAGGCATGGCAATAGATGTTTCATGTACATCAATTCCAAGAGCGGGAATTTTAAGAACCTCCCTTGAGAAACTCCAGCCTGCAAGAACAAGGGGTATATGGAATAGCCTTCCCCACGCATTTTAGGAACAAGTTCCCCAATGAAAGCCGCTGAGCACAGAGGTTCTGAACAGTCTGAACTGCCCACGTTTGGATCCTGCTCCAACACTTGCCCTGTGATCCTGGGCAACTTAAATATCTCAGCTTGAGTTCAAGTGCAAAAGCAGAGATGATAGCTCCTTCTCCTCCAGGTGGGAAACAGAAATGGGTACCCACCCAGATCATTAAGGGGAAGCCATCATCATTCCCTGAACTCTGCTTTTTTTTTCCCTTGAGACAAGGTCTCACTATGTTGCCCAGGCTGGTCTCAAACTCCTGGGTTTGCAGTGATGTTGCTGAGCGGCAGATCTCTTGCCCAGCACACACGAGGTCCTGGGTTCCATCCCCATTTTACTCTGCAAAAAAAAAAAAAAAATCTAAAAAGGTCCAAGCCAGGCCTAGTGGTACAGGATCCCAGTCCTTGGGAGACTAAGAACAAAAGATCACAGGTTCAAGATCAGCCTCAGCAACTTAGCGAGCCCCTCAGCAACTCAGCAAGACCCTGTTTCAAAATAAAAATAGCGGAGCCAGGAGTGGTGGCGCACGCTTGTAATCCCAGCATTCAGGAGGCTGAGACCGGAGGATCCGGGTTTGCAGCCAGCCTCAGCTACCTAGTGAGGCACTCCACAACTTAGTGAGACCTGGTTTCAAAATAAAGAATAAAAAAATAGGGCTGGGTGTATAGCTCGGAGGTAGAATGCCCCTGAGTTAAATCCCCAGTACCGCTAAATAAATAAATAAATAAATAAATAAATAAATAAATAAATAAATAAATAAATAAAAATAGCCAGGAGTGGTGGTGCATGCTTGTAATCCCAGCATTTGGGAGGCTGAGACCAGGGGATCCGGGTTTGCCGCCAGCCTCAGCTAATTAGTGAGGCACTCTGCAACTTAGACCCTGTTTCAAAATAAAAAATAAAAAATAGGGCTGGGTGTAGAGTTCGGAGGTAGGATGACCCTGAGTTCAATCCCCAGTACCAAAATAATAATAATAATAATAATAATAATAATGATGATGATGATGATGATGATGATGATGATATAGGGCTGGCTAGGGGTGTAACTTGAAGGTAGAATACCCATTGGTACAATCCCCAGTACAAAAAAAAAAAAACCTAGGCTCAACCAGCAACTGGGACTACAGGCATGTGCCACCATGCCTGGCTTTCCTGGGGTGCCCTGCCTAAAATTAAGGAGACTGTGCTTACTTTGAGTTATACTTTACATTAACCACACCCATAGTCCTTCCTCCTCCACTCCCCCTCTCTCCTTAAGGGCAACAAATTGGCCAATAGCAGACTACAACCCAATTAAAACAAGTAGATGACTTATTTCCTTGGGATCCCCTAGGTTTTCTTATAAAAAAGGAAACAATATCTGGGGAAGATGGAAGGTCGCATGTCAAAAAAACAAAAGCTATACTAATCAAGTGTGATTAACCAAAGAACCAGGTCCATATTAGCAGTCCAGGCCACTAAGAGGAAATTCTTAGTTAAGAATATCACTTACAGCCAGATGGGTGGTGGCACATGCCAGAGATCCCAGTACTTGGGAGGCTGAGACAGGAGGACGAAAGGTTCAAGACGAACCTCAGCAACTTAGTGAGACTCTCAGCAACTTAAGAAAACCCTGTTTCAAAACAAAAACTAGAAACAGCTGAGGGACAGGCGTGGCGGTGCAAGCTTTTAAGCCCAGTACTTGGGAGGCTGAGACAGGAGGATCACAGATTCACAGCCAGCCTCAGCTACTTAGGCCCTCTAGGCCCTCTGCAACTTGGTGAGACCTTGTTTCACAATAAAGAATAAAAACTAAGGAAGCCCGGCCTGATGGCACACGCTTGTAATCCCAGCATTTGGCAGGCTGAGACCAGAGGATCCGGGTTCGCGGACAGCCTCAGCTACCTAGTGAGGCATTCTGCAATTTAGTGAGACCCTGTTTCAAAATAAAGAATAAAAAATAGGGCTGGGGGTGTAGCTCGGAGGTAGAATGCCCCTGGGTTCAATCCCCAGTACCACAAAATAATAATAATAATAATAATAATAATAATAATAATAATAATAACAACAACAACAACAATAATAATAAGGCTGGGGGTGTAGCTCGGAGGTAGAATGCCCCTGGGTTCAATCCCCACTACGAAAAAAAGAGAGAGAGAAAGAAAAATGACTGGGGGTATGCTAGAAGGTAGAATGACTCTAGGTTCAATCTCTAGTGTCATTAAAAAAAAAAGTGTCACAGGTAGGGCTGGGGTCCCTACCAGCTCAGGAACCCGTCAGTAGTTAAGGACTCCTTGTTGGACCACTTGTATCAAGACCATGGACTACCTCTCTAAAGACTAGAGATCCAGGTAAGACCCCCACAGGTTTCAGGGGAGCCCACCCCCGAAGTAGTCCTCAAAGGTGGAAACCAAGATTACAGTCAAAAGGGAAAGTGTGGTTGTGTGTGTCCTGGCCAAAAAGCAAACCGTGGAAGCGGATCCCGTCCAAGTACAGCGTCCCCATTCATAAATTGAAAATAGTACGAAAGTGCTGCTTTACCCACATGAAATCTGCCATAACTAGGAACCAGGACCCACATGGAGAGACAGAAAGAGACGGGGTCCAGGCGACGAACAATATAGACCGACAGATGTCTGGTAAGGAACACGGGGCGGCGTGGAGGACAGTACTGAGAGATAGCACCGGTCCCGGACGCTAATTAGGCTTTGGGTACGATCAGATCAAGGTGCACAGCTGCTTATCTAAAATGAAAGAAAGCGGTGACGTTTCCACGCCGGGCGCGGGGTGGAGGCCCGCCAAGGGTGGGTGTGCAGGCGGGGTACCCCGGGTCCTACCACTGCGCTGGCCATCGCCTGCAGCCGGCCGGCTCTCGGCCTCCGCCTCCGCCGCTCCTCCTCCCCCAGGGCACGGCGGGCAGACCGGCCTCCGCCCGGCGCCGCCACCGGGTCCCCGCGTCCCCTCCCCGCGCGCAGGGGCAGGGGCGCGGCCGGCGCCCGGGGCCGCCACTCACCAGAAGAAGACGCGCGAGCAGAGGTTGGCGTTCTGCAGCGGGTTGGGCTTCACCTCCGCGTGCACCGGCAGCATCTTGCCCGCGCGGCGCCCGGCGGCGCGGGTCGAGGATGCTGCAGCTCGGGCCCGCTCGCGGGCAGCTCGGTCGCCAGCCGCTTCCGGGAGCCGGTGGCCGGCGGCACGCCCCGTCTCCGCCTCCCGGGCCGCCTCGGGGCTCCAGCTACGCGCTGCCGCTGCCGCCGCCGCTGCCGAGAGGCCCGGAGCCCGGGAGCCACGTGCCAGCGAGCTAGCCGGGCCCGGGAGCGCGGGGCCGAGGGCGCACGAGGGCGCACACAGGTGCCGGACGAGGGCTGCGGGCGCGGCGGGGACGCGGGGATCGGGCGGGCCACGCGGTGCGCAGGGCCTGCGAGGAGGTGCCCACGTGCTGGAGCCGGCTGCGGACTTTGCAGAAGTTAGAGATCGGCGCCCAAATCCAGACCCTGATAGTGGAGGGGCGGTGCCGGCTGTGCCCGCCCCCCGCCGCTCGGACCCGCCCCCTCGGCCGCGGGTTTTGGAAGACCTGGAGAAAGCAGCCCGGCGGCTTTGGCAGCTCGCCGCCTGGGCGCGCTGCCCTCATCAGGACCAAACTGCGCTCAGTGGGAGGCTCGCGGGCCAAGCCTTTGACCTCGGACGACTGCAGGGTTTGGCGCAGGTTATCTGTGTAGAGCGGCAAGACCTCAAGCCAGGCAGGCAACGTGAGATTAGAACTCAGATGTTTTCGGGAGATGAATGGATGAATGAATGCTGTCAGGGGAGGCAGGCTTTGGACAGCTCACATGTTGCATTGTTTGGTGGATCTCCGAGCTTTTTACTACCGTCTTGGATTAGAAAAGGGAGATCCGAGGAGAGGGACACTGCCTGCCCTATGGTTCCGTTCCTTGTTCCTTGAGAGCCTACCAGAATAACGGTGTCAAAGGAATAAATGCGACAGGAAGCCCGAACACTTTTTTTTCTTTCTTTCTTTCTTTTTTTCTTTTTTCTTTTTTTTTTTTTATGGTACTGGGGATTTAACCCAGAGGCATTCTCCCTTTGAGCTTCACCCCCAGCCCGATTTTATTTCTTCCTTGGAAACAGAGTCTCATCTTGCTAGGTTGATGAGAGTCTCACTACTTGCTGAGGCTGTCCTCAAAGCTGTGATCCTCCTGTCCCAGCCTCCCAAGCACTGAGATTACACGTGTGCAACACCACATCCGGCTCACGAACAGACGTTTCTTAGCTTGCTTTTTAATTCCAACAATGCCCCATGCAAGAAGGTCATCCTTATTTTACCGAGGAAGAAACCGGCCTGGAGCTGTAGTGTATGCCTGTAATCCCAGAACGTGGGAGACTGAAAGAGGAGGCCAGCCTCAGCAACTCAGCAAGGCGTGTATCTCGCAGGTAGTATGCCCCGGGTTCAATCGCAGTACCAAAAACAAGATAAAATGGGCTGGGTGTGTAGCTCAGAGGTAAAACGCCCTGGAGTTCAATTCCAAGTACCACCAAAAAAAAAAAAAAAAGGAAGAAACTTGAGACTCAAGACAGCCAAGGTCAGTAACGATGGTGAGTGAGCCTGTTGGAGGATGATCCTTGTGCGGGTGAGGTGGCCAGGACAGGCCGGCTGAATGAATTAACAAAATCTTGTTCCTAGCTATTGGACTCCTACTCCTAAGTTCTCAGTAATGTGTGTGCCTGCCTTATCAGCTCAGTAGATTCTCTTAAGTTCAACCCTATATGAAGAAAGATCAAAGGTTACAAGTTAACCTTTTAAATGGGGTTAACAGGACTGTTTTTTCATATTTGATCATTTCCCGTATATATTTGCTAAAATGATCTGGTTAATAATGGATTTTTTTTTTTTTTTTTTTGTACAAGGGATTGAACCCAGGGGCATTGTACCTGTGACCTAGACTTACAGCCCTATTTTAGATTTTAGAAACAGGATCTCTGAGCCGGGCGTGGTGGCGCACGCTTGTAATCCCAGCATTCGGGAGGCTGAGACCAGAGGATCCGGGTTCTCGGCCAGCCTCAGCTACCTAGTGAGGTACTCCACAACTTAGTGAGACTCGGTTTCAAAAATAAAGAATAAAAAATAGGGCTGGGGGTATAGCTCGGAGGTAGAAAGCCCCTGAGTTCAATCCCCAGTACCAAAAAAAAAAAAAAAAAAAAAAAAAGAAACAGGATCTCTGTAAGTTGCTGAAGCTGGCCTCAAACCTGCAATCCTTGTGTCTCAGCCTCCCAAGTACGGAGATTACAGACATGTGTCACCATGCACATTTTAATAATGGCTTTAGGGAGGGCGGGGAGAGGGGAGGCAGTACTGGAGGTTGAACCCAGTGGTGTTCTACCACTGAGCTACACTCTCAGCCTTTTTTATTTTTTATTTTTTGAAACAAGGTATTGCTAAATTATCACAAGCTGATCTCAAACCTGACATCCTCCCATCTCAGCCTCCCAAGAACTGGAATGACAAGCTTGTACCACTGTGCCCAGCTAATTATGGCTTTTAAAGAAACCTTTACTATATACAAACATTTATTTAAAAGCCAATGCAAGTAGCCAGGTGTGGTGGTACACGCTTGTAATCCCAGTACTTGAGAGGCTGAGACAGGAGAATTGCAGGTTTTAAGCCAGCCTCAGCTACTTAGTGAGGCCATCTGCAACTTAGGGAGATCCTATTTCAAAATAAAATATAAAAAAATTGGGCTGGGATATAGCCCGGAGGTAGAAGGCCCCAGACTCCATCCCCAGTACTACAAGTAAATAAATAAATAAATAAATAAATAAATAAATAAATAAATAAATATCAATGCAAACTAGGCATGGTGATGCATACCTATAATCCCAGTCAGTACTTGGGATGCTGAGTCTGGAGGATCACAGGTTCGAGGATATCCTCAGCAACTTAGCAAGACCTGTTTCAAAATAAAAAGGGCTGGAGGTATAGCTCAGAGATAGAGTGCCCCTGGGTTCAATCCCCAGTACAATAAATAAATAAATAAATAAATAAATAAATAAGATCCATGCAGCTGGGTGTACTGCCCCATGCCTATAGTCTCAGCTACTCAAGAGGCTGAGGCAGGAGGATTCCTTGAGCTCAGGAGTTAAGGGCCAAGCTGGGCAATGGATAGCTAGACCCCATCTCTATTTCATGCATGTGTGAGATTTCATCACAAAAAGGAAGACAATGTTTCAATTTTAATATGGTAAGAAAACTGATCATTCAGTTCCCTCCCTTTCTAAGTTAGCTGTTTCTCAGATAATGCAATCTACAAACCAAAATAGCCCTCACCTGATTTACAGTGCTCTTTGAGACTCCCTAAAACTCCTGTCCCGGTCAGCGCTCAGCCAGGAGTTGTACTTCAAAGCTGAAGAATTTGCTAAAGTTAGAAGTCTAGTGACTCCCTTTCTGCCCTCACGAAGTCAGAACCATAATTAGCAGTCTCCAAACTGCCAGGGCCCTGAGTCCCCTCAGCTTCTGTGGAGTTGTTGTTTTCTAACTAAGCTCTTTGGAAACTTCTTAACATTCTTTTCGGAGCATTAACCAATGTGGTATTTAGAAGAGATATTGAAAACCAACATGCCACTATACAGAGAAGACAGATATCAGCGTCAGGCGACTAGGGCTCTGAGCTCCTCTGTTACCTAACCTTTTTGACAGTTTTCTCAGGTCTATAATGGGAATCAGCCAGGTACAATGACGCAATGACCCAGGCCTGTAATCCCAGTACTTAGGAGGCTGAGACAAGGTTCAAGGCCTATGTTTCAAATTAGCAAGACCCTGTTTCTTTTTTTTTTTTTTTTTTTCAGTACTAGGGATTGAACTCAGGAGCATTTTACCTCCGAGCTATCCCCCCAGCCCTATTTTTTATTATTTTTTTAATTTTGCAATAGGGTCTCACTAAGTTGCAAAGGGCCTCACTAGGTAGCTGAAGCTGGCCTCGAACCCAGATCCTCTGGTCTCAGCCTCCCAAATGCTGGGATTACAAGCATGCACCACCATGCCCGGCTGCAAGACCCTGTTTCAAAAAAAAAAAAAAAAAAAGCTAGGCATGGTGATGCACACTTGAAATCCCAGTACTTGGAAGGCTGAGACCGGAGGATCACAGGTTTGCAGCCAGCCTCAGCTACTTAATGAGGTCCTCCGCAAACTTAGTGAGACCCTGTTTAAAAATAAAGAATTAAAAATAGGGCTAGAAGTGTAGCTTGGAGCTAGAACATCCCTGGGTTCAATCTCCAATACCAAAAATAATAAAATAAAAAATAGCATCAACCTAATGAGACCCTGTTTTGAAATAAAAATAAAATAAGAAGCCAGGCGTGGTGGCGCACGCTTGTAATCCCAGCATTCGGGAGGCTGAGACCAGAGGATCCGGATTCAAGGCCAGCCTCAGCTACCTAGTGAGGCACTCCACAACTTAGTGAGACCCGGTTTCAAAATAAAGAATAAAAAATAGGGGCTGGGGGTATAGCTCGGAGGTAGAATGCCCCTGAGTTCAACCCCTAGTACCACAAAAAAAAAAATAAGGCTGGGGGTGGAGCTCAGAGGTAGAATGCCCTTGGGTTCAATCCCTGGTACCACAAAAATAATTAATTAATTAAAGATATATGGTAATCTGAATCCCTCTCTTCCTACTTCACAGGGAGATTGTGAGGCCCATAACATGTGCATGCATTCTGAAGGCAATATACAAATGAGAAGGGTTTTCCCCCCAGTTATTCAGCAAATATTGGGGCCTGGGATGTGGATCAGTGGTAGAGCTTTTGTGTAGCACGTGTGAGGCCCTGGATTCAGTCCTCAGCAGCACACACGCACGCGAACACACACACACACACATACACACACACACAATAAATAAATAGATAGATGTCAAGTCCCCAAGGAGTGCCTCTGGGTACTTGACAACTAGACCCGGTACTAGCTTGCAGCTGAGAGAGGTGTCTTAAGAAAGACTTCTATGACCCAGCAATACCACTTCTGAGTATCTACCCAAAAGAACGGAAACCAAACTATCAGACCGATGCATGTGTATCTATGTTTATAGCCACACAATTCACAATTGCCAAACTGGGGAACCAGCCAAGATGTCCATCAACAGGTGAATGGATTATAAAACTGTGGGATATGTACACAATGGAATTTTACTCAGCCATAAAGAAGAACACAATCATGTCATTTGCAGGGAAATGGATGGAACTGGAAAACATTATGTTAAGTGAGATTGTCGTGGAACAGCAGGATACCTTCTGTGGGTCCTTGGCCTCCGTGGTGAAAAGAATTTCAACACGTGCCAGTCAGGGACAAAGGCGGAAGTTTTATTTAGGAAAGTAAGGGGCTCGAGAGAGAAGATGGGTGAGAGGAGATCATCTGGGCCAAGAGAGTCTTTGCAGCCTTTTCAGTCCTTATATTCCCAAGAATTCCCAAGAAGGGCTGGGCACAGTGGAAGTCTGGACCTCCTCTTCCTCGGGTTTCAACTCTAGGTGGTGGCTGGTTGAGGTCTGACCTTGTCCTCTGGGATCTCAGGAGTCTCAGGTGGGGCGACGATCCAGGAGATTAAGGGTGTGGGCTCATTGAGACTTCTGCATAAGACCTGACACACCCTATAGGATGGAGTTACAGATTATGAACTCTACAGATTTTAAAACTATATTTTTACTTTTCCTTCCCAATCTGTCTCCTTTCTACCTAAATTTTTTATTCCTTCTATTCTACCTCATCAAGATTAGTCAGTCACAAAAAGTAAAAAACCAGATGCTCTACCTAATGTGCTGAAGCTAGGGAAAAAGTGGGACATAAGAGGAACATAAGAGTCTCAGGTGGGGCTAGGATCTAGGAGGTTAAGGGTGTGGGCTCATTGAGACTTTTGCCTAAGACCTGACACACCCTATAGGATGGAATTACAGATTATGAACTCTACAGATTTTAAAACTATATTTTTACTTTTCCTTCCCAATCTGTCTCCTTTCTACCTAAATTTTTTATTCCTTCTATTCTACCTCATCAAGATTAGTCAGTCACAAAAAGTAAAAAACCAGATGCTCTCCCTAATGTGCTGAAGCTAGGGAGAAAGTGGGACATAAGAGGAACTCAATTCTAGATGAAGGAGAAATCTAAAATGAGCAAAGAAATTGACTTATCTGAAGGGGATGGGGGGGGGGATGGAACACCCTAATGCACATGATGTACTTTCACAAACATATCAAAGTCAATCACTAAACTGAACTTGAGAAGGAGGGAGGGCGAGGGTTTGGGGTGGGAATTGGGGAAGGGGTTAAATGAGAAATGTGTGCATGTATGCTTTATCAGCTTGTACCTAACAAAGATGTATGATTACAATGCACCAAGAAAAATAAAATAAAATAAAGACCTCTCTTGGCTCTTGTTTACCAACCTTCAATAACTCAGTACTCTATCCAAAACAAACAGACGATAACAAGTGTCCAACAGGGAGAAATGAGGACACCCCTGCATCACTGATGGTGACGGAAAATGGCATAGTCACTGAGGAAAACCAGCCGGCAAGTCTTCAGAAAGTTAAAGAGCTCAAACCCTGTGACTCAGCAAGTTCACTCCCAGGCATGTACCCAAGAGAAATGAGGTCAGGTCATATGTCCACATGAAACTTGGCCACAAATGTCATAGCAATAGTTCACAAAAGCCGAAAAGGAGGGAAAAGTGTCCATCAACTGATGAAGGGATACATAAAATGTGGAATATCCATGCAATGAATGTTCTGTGTGTGTGTGTG
>PVLC010012627.1:0-43723 GCA_004027655.1 Graphiurus murinus
CTACCAAATAAATAAAATAAAAGTTATTTAAAATATTTCACTCATTCTAAGTTGTTTCTGTGCTTTATGATCTCTATTAATATGGTAATCCGTATTTACATATCATGTGTAAATAAAGAAGTATACATATTTTAGCAGATGTGCTAAAAATTTTTATTGGTATAAATATATGAATAAAAGATTTGGTTCCTCTGGGATATAGGATGGGCTGAGTTCAATCACTGGACTTTGTGAGGTAGTAGAGGCTCCTGAGAGAGGGGAAGGACTATTAAAGATTTAGGGGAGAAGATGGATGTGGCACCTGCCTGTAATCCCGTGTTTAGGAGGCTGAGGCAGGAGGAGCAAAGATTCAAGGCCAGCCTTAGCAACTTAGTGAGACAATTAGGGAGACCCTGTTCCAAAGTAAATTTTAAAAAACTGGCTGGGGGTGTTGCTCAGAGGTAGGAATGCCCCTGGGTCCAATCCTCAGGACCAGAAAAAAAAAAAAAAAAAAAAAAAGAAAGAAAGAAAAAAAAGATTTAGGGAGAGTGCTACTAGTTAGCATTCACATTTCTATCCATTATTAGCATCCATTCATGATGTCTTTTTTTTTTTTTGCGGTACTGAGGATTGAACCCAGGGGCATTCTACCTCCAAGCTATACCCGCAGCCCTATTTTTTATTCTTTATTTTGAAACAGGGTCTCACTAAGTTGCAGAGGACCTCGCTAAGTCACTGAGGCTGGCTGCGAACCTGGATCCTCTGGTCTCAGCCTCCCAAGTACTGGGATTACAAACGTGCGCCACCACACCCGGCTCTGTTTTTTTATTTACTTATTTATATCAACAAGGATTATAAAATCTTACCTTTTTCAGAGAGTGGTAATTCTTAGTGATGACTTCTGTTTCATCTTCCCTCCTTTATCTTCTCCACCAACTACAATCACTCTCTTTCTTCAAAGCAAAGCTAAGCCCCCTTCCTATTGAAGACGCCTGTGATGCTTCCAACATCTTCTCTTCACTTAATTCTCCTAGTTCTTATGTCCCTCGTTGTGTGGTCTGGTACTTAACCATGTGCCCTGGTGATGGAAGCCCTTCTTTCCTCTCACAAGGATCTTTGCTATAGGCTTACCTATACGCTGAGTTAGGATTTTGTTCTTGTTGTTGTTAAAAACATAGCTGTGCATATGCCCAGATGCTTGAACAAGTACTAGATAGAAGCTCCACATTTCTGGTTCACAAAGGATGATTGGTAAACTTTAATGGGAGTAATTTTGAGCTCAAGAGAACCAAATGCCTACCACTACCACAGAATATTTACCTTATAAGTATTCCTAAATAGGTTTTATTTTGAATAGATTGTGCTCTGATGAGCTTTCCAGGTTAAATTAGTTGCAAAGTGAGGTCCTAAATACTCAATTATGAGAACTTGCTCCATATAATTTTCTAGAATTCTTTGTCCAAACACTATATTGAGTCTGCCAGAGTTGATAAAAGGGGTTTTGGGCATAGCTAATATTTTGAAATCTTTCCCACCAATTAACCAGTATTTATTCAACAAATATTTGTGGGGTGCCATCTATGTGCAAACAAACAGGGTAAGCTTCAATAAAAGTATTTACCTATTCACTAGACTGTAATGACCAGGAATTTTTAATTCTTGAATTTTGCAATTCGGCAAAGGGACTAGAGGGACATTCAAGGGAAAGATGGGGACTGAATCAAGGAAAACCCTTTGCTAGTCTGCAGTACTGCTGAAGATGGGCTGTGTTGAGTCCACACTGTACACTTTCCCCCATGCTCTTCCTAATGCAAGCTAAATGTTCCCAATACAAAAATCTGGCACCCAAATGCTTCTAAATTTAAAATGTTTTGAGCAAACACATGACACCCTAAGTGGAAAAGTCCATACCTGGCATCTTATGGTTCAACGTGCACAAACTTTGTTTCATGCACAAAATTATTTAAAATATTGTATAAAATTATCTTTCAGGCTATGTGCATATGATGTATATAAAGCATATATAAATTTCCTGTTTGTATAGACTTGGGTCCCATCCCCAAGATATCACATTGTATACATGCAAATATATGAAAATAAAATAAAGTAGATCTAAACACTTCTGATTCCAAGCATTTTGGATAAAGGATACTTAATCATAGCATATGTTCCAGGGCTCACCATCTAAATAATCTTATTTCTGAGTCTCCAAATAACTTCTTTTGCTGGTAACTTTTAGAGACTTCATGTATTTGTTGGCAGCTCTCACTGTACTTAAATGGTTCAAATTTCTTCTTATAATGGGTCATGAATCTCATACTCTGGAGTGATTAAGTTAGCGGTGATGTGTTCTCATCCCCAAGGAGTGACTGGCACTTCTCAGTTTTTTGCCAGCATTAAATTACTGCTTAGGAGAGAAACTATAAACATTTTGAGAATGCTCATTTTTTTTCAGCATTTTCTTTCCTTTCCACTTTTAAGGCAGGTTTAACAACTTACTTTCACCCTGGAATAAACTTGAAGAAAATACATTATGAAAGCATCAAACTTTATGAGAAACTGGAAGAAGAAACTGGGCAGGTAAATGCATTTAACTTGAAATTGTCTGTTGGTCCAGCATCATCAATATGACTGGGTGTAATGACATCAACAGCATGTACAGTCTTGGCTGCAGTGGAGAAATAGAATAAGAATTAGACCTCGAGAGTTTGCTTTAAAATCAAGTTAATTTCTTGAAGTATATTGCCCATGTAGTTAGCTGATTTTGATTTTGTAAATGAAAAAAGACTAAAAAAGCAGCTTTCAAAGATATCGTTAGCCAATTACTATCTAGGGACTAAAAAATCAGAGCCTTTTGGCAATTGGAATTGCAAAGGCTGTGCCAACAGAGTATGCCAGATCGTCACATGCTTTTGAGAAGTATTTCACAGAAAGCCCTTCACTTCTATTCTTATCCCTTTTCATACTCTTACTCTCAAAATAAAATGGCATGCAAAGAGTTTCCATAGGCTAAGATCGAAGTCTATTTAAATTTTCCACGCTATCTTCCTTGCTGAAAGCCATCAAATGGACCACCAGAATCTATAGTGTGGCCTTTGGAACATGACCTTCATCAGCTGACCTCTGCCTGCATGGCCAACATCTTCTCTTGCCACTCTTCCTTCTGTTGATGTGCCTCAGTGATTCCCAGTGGCATGCATTTCTGCACTGTGCTGAGCTCTCTCAGGTCACTGTTTTTTTGTTTGTGCTGTTTTCTGTTTCCAGGTTTGTTTGTTTGTTTCCCTGCTGTCCTCTCCGCCCTCAGGCCTCCACCCTTCCCAAGCTGGTTGGCACATCTCTTGGTTCCAAGGAGCATTTGTGCATATTGCTCCTATAATGCAAATCTCCCCCTATTGTAATTGTAACTTTACTAGTTGTTTTCCCTACAGCTTATGAGCAATTTGAAGGTAAAGACTGCTTCTTTTATCTCTGTAACCCAGGTCTTCCTTGAGTCTTGGCAAACTGAAAGACTTCAATAAATGTCAAATGAATGTTTAATTCATTTCACAATTAATCTCAACATTGCAACTTCTTGATTCTTCCTAATCCCTCCTTGAATCCTTTGTCTTTCTCTTTCACATAATGTTCTTTTAGTCTGTACATTAACATTCATTCCATGCTATTATAATTATGCTTTTAGCTTTACCCGTAGACTGTCAATTCCCTTTAAGCAGGGTCTTTACCTCTCTTGTCTACCCAACATCTCTGGGGTTTAGAATAGTGCCTGGCACAGAGGAGGCACTTAATAAATAGTAGCTGAATGAATGTCTTTTTGTAAGATACAAATACCTTTTGTAGTTTTCTCTTTCATTGCATATTAAATCTACATTTTCATTGTGCTAGAAAAGAACTGTTTGAGTGCCAAAGAATAACTTATTTAGGTGTTTTTATTGGAATTTTTGTCACAGGCAGTGGGATTCCATCAGCCAGGTAGCATCAGACTTGCTACAACTCCGGTAAGGGTTGATGAATTTAAATACCAAATGACTCGGGTCGGCTGGCATGCAACAGAACAGTACATCATTGAACCTGAAAAAATTCAGGAGATGTTCCCTTTACTCAACATGAATAAGGTATTTATCTGAAGGGCATTCTCTCCATTCATTGACTCGAGTTCAAATTAGAAAAAGGTGAAATTAGAAAAAGTTAAAAATAGAAATACTTTGCGCACACATTTTGATGTTGGAGTTGGGGCAAATAACTAGGTGGGTTATTATGTATGATAAATGAAATATAAAAGAGTAATGAAAAATCTTATTAGTTTTCCACATGAGACAACCGAGGAAATATTTTAAGTACGTTTCTATTACTATATCCCCCAGATCGAAGGTTTCCATACGTAAACCTTCTGTTTGAGATGGAAGAGAGAATGATAACCTGATATGATCATTCTAGAAAGATAGTTAT
The DNA here is from genome assembly GCA_004027655.1 of Graphiurus murinus. Classification (NCBI taxonomy): domain Eukaryota; kingdom Metazoa; phylum Chordata; class Mammalia; order Rodentia; family Gliridae; genus Graphiurus; species Graphiurus murinus. Next base: position 4,426 of record PVLC010012627.1, read on the forward strand.
TAAATATTTTAAAATCAACTTAAGCCCCATGCTATATTGTTCCACAAATATAACCTAGCTCATAGTTGTACTTCTCTTACAGACTCTGTCCAAATATGGATCTAGATTTATACCAGATTTTCCTGAGAGAATTCACTTGATAAGGAATTCAGTGATTTTTTTCCCCCTACTAGTTGACTGTCACTTTGAATAATAATGATACTGACTGATACTTACAACAGAACATATTTATGTACCACAGACTACACTAAACCCTTTACATGCATAATTTCATTTAATCGTTACAGTAATATTATAAAGTATATATTATTACTAAATAGGAAACAAGTTTAGACAGTTTACATAGTGGGTTCAAGCCATTCAGTAGAAAGAATTGGAGCAAAGATTTGAACCTTGGCTCTCTGACTCCACTGCACTGGCGTATGGCCCAACTGTACCAGGTGGGGCTATTCAGGGAAACATACATACATATACATATATATATATATATATGTATATATATATATATATATATGATCACTCCAGTGTCAACTACCACAATAGTTCTGATCTCTGAGGTTTGTGTTCTTGCTGTAGGCTCTAGGATTCTTTGCAGTCCTGAGTCTTTAAGGCTGTGTCCTCCCTGGCCTGTAGTTTTGTGTGATAGCAACCTGATAGCAGATTGATGTGGCACACTGAGTTACCTGCATTGAAATGCTACCTCCACTACTGGTAAAATGTGCTTGTATTTGCTTATACAGCAATTGCTGGGAGATCTCACCATCAGAATTTTTTTCAAGAGCATTTAGCAGTGGAAATATATATGAAGGATAGTCTCTGGATCTGGGGCAAGGTGCCAAATCAAATAGTCAAGGGGTCACTACAATAGGGAATATCTCCTACAAAGCATTAATGTGGCATTTGGAAGTCTGCAGAAATGTGAAGTCTATAAAACCAAAACTCCTTTGCACTGTAAAAGGATTGAGTTAGTAGCCAAAGACTTCCCCCAAAGAAAAGTCCAGTTGGCTTCACTGGTGAATTCTACCAGACTTTTAAGGAATTAATAGTAATCCTTCACAATCACTTCCCAACTCATTCTATGAAGCCAGTATTTCCCTGATACTGAAACCAAACAAAGATATTCCAAGAAAAGAAAGACTGGGGCTGGAAATGTAGCTCATTGATACAGCGTTTGGCTGGCATGTGTGAAGCCCTGGGTTCAAACCCCAGTGCTTCCAAAAAAAGAAAGACTGATGTCCCTTATGAATATAGATGTAAAAATCCTCAATAAAACCCTGGCAAGGAATTCAAAAACATACCAAGAGGATTATACAGCAAGACCAAATGAAATATGTCCCAGGTATGCAAGGTTGGTTTAATATCTAAAAATCAATCAATATAATAACACCATAATAATAGAATAAAAGACAAAAACCACAAACCATTTCAATAGGTGGAGAAAAGATACTTGAGAAAGCTTCTTGTTCATATTTTGCACTGAGTAGATTTTTGTTGTATAGATAAAATTTCATTATTATAATTCACTGTGTTAATTCTATCAATTCATTTCATCTTAGTTTCATTCTTTTCTGTTTCCCACACAGTACTTAGTCTGAAGCCCTAATACATAGTAGGTATGCAAGAATTAGTTGTTGAATTTTGAATCAAGCATACATTTTCCTGACACCAGGAATATGTGTGTATATATATATATATGTATATATATATATATGAATTTACTAACAATATTAAACAATTAAATATAAATTATAATTAATATCAGGATTGGATCTGGCTTTAAATATCAGAAATCAAAATAATAATGCTTAAACAAAATATAAGTTTATTTCTCTTTCATGTAAAGTTTACATGTTTAATGAATCAAGACTTGACTGGAAGCTTTTTTTGCATGAAGACATCAAGGACTCAGTCACCTTTGAGATCATTGTTTTTTCACTCCTGTGGTGAGACTCTTGTTATTATTCCAAGATGGCAGCTAAAGCTCCAGTTAATATGTCTGCCTTGCAGATAGCAGGATGAACTAATGGATAAAGAAGAAGGACATGTGCCATTTGTTTTTTTTAAAGTGATTTGAAGAAGCTGCCATATAACACTTTTATTTGCAATTCCATTGGCCAAAACTTAGTAATAATTTTAGCTACCAACTGGAACTAGTAGTTACCAGGAAGTTGGAAACTACTCTTTGATCTTACTGACCATGTGTCCAAATAAACATTGAATTCCATTGCTATGGGAGGAAGTGAGAGAGGGTGTTGGAGACAATTGTGTGTGTGTGTGTGTGTGTGTGTGTGTGTGTGTGTGTGTGTGTGTGTGTGTTTTTGGTTTGGTTTTGTTTTTACGGGGGATTGAACTGAGAGACCACCTACCACTGAGCTACCTTCCCAGACCTTTCTATTTTTTATTTTGAGACAGGGTCTCACTAAGTCGGCTAGGCTGGCCTTGAACTTTTGATCCTCCTGTCTCAGCCTCCTGAGTAGCTGGGAATACAGGTAGGTACCACCATGCCCAGCAAATAGCCTAACTACCCAACTATCAATATGAATCCCACCTAAGTCTGAGCAGAATCTAGGAAAAAATGTGCAGAGTGATGAATCTAATGCCAAGATGAACTTCTAAAGTCCAGTTTTCTTAAACATTTGCTGGCAGGATATATATTTATGCTGAGTAATCAGTATTTATTTGTTTGACTATTGACTCTTATGATTGATTTAGATTCTAGCTGGACTATATAATCCTGGAGATGGTCACATTGATCCTTATTCTCTAACCATGGCGCTGGCTGCTGGGGCTAGGAAATACGGTGCCCTTTTAAAATATCCTGCACCAGTGACTTCTCTGAAACCCAGGTCAGATGGGACATGGGATGTTGAAACACCACAGGGATCCATGAGAGCAAACAGAATTGTGAATGCTGCAGGTAAGCATCATTATATATATTGTGTGTGTGTGTGTGTGTGTGTGTGGTACTGGGGATTGACTCATGGGCATTTTACCTCTGAGCTATACCCCCAGCCCTATTTTATCCTTTTTATCTTGAAACAAGGTCTCACTAAGTTGCAGAGGGCCTCAAAAGTTGCTGAGGCTGGCCACAAACCTGCGATCCTCCTGTCTCAGCCTCCCAAGTACTAGGATCACAAGCACACCCCACCACGCCCAGCCATATACGTTTTTTTTTAATGGAATTTTTTTTAACATGGCAAAAAAATAAATATTTATCCACCAAGTAATGTGTTATGCTATGAACATTGTTATGAAGCATGGTGATGCCCTCAAGTTTACTTGTTTCTAGGCCACAAAGCCCTTCCCCCATTGTGGTGTTCTTGGCGTATGAGATAATATTCTGTCTTTGGTTATTCATAAACCATTATTCTTTTTCTCCATTTTCTTCTGTTCTAGGTTATGTCCAAATTATGTTTCTTTTTCGTTTTCTATGTTCACTGCTTATGCTAATAACCAAATTATTCTGCTCAAATTTCAGAGATTCCTCTTTGTTCTCAATTTGCTTTTTAGGGCAGATTTGATCATTTCTGCTCTTTCTGTCTCTCATCTATTTCTGATTACTTTTGGCTGTAGTAGAAAAAAACCCTTTTAACCTTTTAAAAACATATTTCAAGCCGGGCGTGGTGGCACATGTTTGTAATCCTAGCATTTGGGAGGCTGAGACCGGAGGATCTGGGTTTGAGACCAGCCTCAGCTACCTAGTGAGGCCCTCCGCAACTTAGTGAGACCCTATTTCAAAATAAAGAATAAAAAATAGGGCTGGGGGTGTAGCTTGGAGGTAGAATACCCCTGAGTTCAATCCCCAGTACTGCAAAAAACAAAACAAAAACAAAAACCAAAAAAATTTCATAATCTTTTTCTTTAGGCTGTTTTCTTAAAAACAAACAAACAAACAAACAAAAAAACCAGTTTAGATTCATAGAGTACTGAAGCCCAGAGAGATATTTGAGATAATACAACAACTTTCTCATTTTCCATTTGTAGAGGCCAAGGTCCAGCAGAGTCAAAGTACTTGGCCAAACAACACAGCTAGTTTTGTCAGAGCTAGGACTGGGACCTGGTCTTTTGATTCTTGAGTTGATACATTTTCTAACATGTCAGTTGCATGTGATGTCATTTACAACTATCACACAATCAAAAATAAATCTCACTGAAAATGCTTGTGCCATCTAAACAGAACTTATAGTTTGTATTTTTCCTGTACTTCGTTATAGTTCATTAAAACCTAAAATAAGCATGAGTCAGTAACTGATTTTCTTTGAGCAACTGCTTAAATTATAAGATGAAAATAATTTTTATTATTTATCAGATCTAATGATATGCCATGAAGACATGCCAGAAGCATGTGCCTTCTAATTCTTCCTCTAGATCATAACTTATGATTTTTAACAAAATATTTTTAGTGGTCCTAGAAAAAGTCATGTCTTCAATATTTAAAGATCTAAGTCAGTATTTCTGAATCTTCCTAATCTGCATCTCCCATTTGAAAAGCATAAGCATCTCTTTAATATGCATAAACATTTTCTTTAACATGATTTGAAATTAAAATAATATAAAAGGAGTTGCCTAAAAAAATAAAAACAATAGTATAAAAATTGCTTCATTTTGAACCTGACTTGATCCTTTAATCTCCATGTGATACTCCTTTCTCTCACTATCCTTGAGAACCTCTGGTCTAAATTCTTTTACAGGATCTAAGACATTGAAATCATTCATATTTTTTCCAAGTAGCAAGGATTCTTTGTAAGTTTGCAACTTTTTTAATAGTCTCATGAATTGAGCCCCTAAAAACATTTGGCTGTTTTTATATTTGCACCCTTATATGCAGCACTGGTGGCAGGCATTGCTAATTGAGGACCACACTCATTTCTGACAGGCTTGCACAAAACCCCACCATTTTTATCAAAACAGTGCTTTAGGAAGTTATGCATTACCAGTAGGTGTCTTGAGAAATAACTTGGAAGATCTTAATTTAACACATCCATTGTTTTTCCAAAACGGATGAACTTTTATTTACATAATAAGCTTATTGCCATTGTAATAAGCTTTTTTTTTTTTTCTAAATTACATACTGTGAGGAATAAGAATCTCTGGAGATGATGATAGGATGAGCTCCAAAGTAGTCTGACCTAAACCCAGGAACTGGATACCGGATGGAGTTTTCCATGCAGCTGGGAAATCCTTTTGGGCAATGGGTTGGGGAAAGCAGTGTGGCCCTGCAGGAAGTGGCAATGCTTCCCTTTACTCTTTGCTCCTAAAGACTTTTTTTGTGAGTCATTTACTCCCTGTCCCTGTGAGCTCCTGGCAGCTCCTTGCTGAAAATGGTGCAAACTATCCTGTCTCAATTTTCAATCTTTTATCCCATTCAGATCAGATCTTTGCTCCATAATCTTTTTTTTCTTTCTATCTCTTTTCTTCTCCATCTTTTCTCTTCCTTTGGGCAAAAGTTGCTAGGAAAAATCTTAACTAATTATATATTAGTCCATGGGAAGTCTGGAGGGGTGTGTGTGTGTGTGTGTGTGTGTGTGTGTGTGTGTGTGTGTTACTTGTAAGTCTACCTTAAAAGAATTTATTTAAAGGATAGAAGCTCCCTAAGAGGTGAGCATCAATAATTGGGGAGCAAGGGTTTGGATATGCCTCGTCTATAATTGAAGATGAGAAAGATACAGTTTATGAATAAAGGCAACGATTATGTTAAAGGATGAGAATGTGGTAGCCGAAATGTTCCTCAGAGTTACTTAGTGAGACCAGGATGTCTCACAAATTCAGGTGAGGTCCTCAGGCCAACCCTGACATCAAACTAAAAAATAACTAGGATATAGACCTGGAAATATAATCAAAATGTGAAAGATGTAAACGTTTCTGTGACTTCAGAATGTCAAAAAGAACTGCTTTGTAATTCTAGGGCTTGGGAGGCTGAGACAAGAGGATCACAGGTTTGAGGCCAGCATGCAGTAACTTAGTAAGATCCTGTGAAGTGAAAAATAAAATAGGGCTGGGGTCGTAGCTCAGAGGTAGAATGTCCCTAGGTTCAATCCCTAGTACAAAAAAAAAAAAAAAAAAAAAGACCATCATTGTCATTGTATAAACCATTTTGTAGAAGTAAACAGCATTTACCCTTCATTTTTGCCCCATTTCTATATGTCACTGTATATTTTTAAAACAGAAGTCATTCCCAATAGTCATTGTTATTGACTCTTCAGTTGTTTTTCAGGTGAATGGCAGATATTTAGAATGATTCTTCCACGCTGGACTCTTTCATTTAAACTTGGTGATAGGCGATCTAGCAGGGGTTGAAATACACTCTTGGCCAGATTTAGGCTGCTTTGATTAACATATAGAGGAAGAGAATGCCAACAGACACCAACTCCGCAGAGTAAAACAGCACAGAGATTACTATGGGATTTGAAATAATGTAGTTATATGACACTTAGGCATATGTCTCTACTTTATTTTAATGATGAAGTGCATTAATAAGCAAGAAATTGGACTTAGAAACTCGTAAATATGCTTGAATAGGGCAGAATTTATTTTCTTCGATTTATGTTTTTAATTGAAACAAGTACATTGAGGATACTGCAGTAGTTTGAATTGCTGGACTAAATTTTTTATATATATTTTAAGACTGCTTTAGTGTAAATAACAGGAATATGTGGCTTTACTATATTTTCTACAAGTATATGGTAATTCATATCTTCCTACTAGCAAGAATAAATTAAGTCTGTAAATTATTAAAGACCAACAAATAGCTCTGATGACCACAGGTCAGATTTCTAGTTTATAGATGGGAACCCATTTCTGGGGTTACAAGATAAGTGTGATCAAGGTAGCCACTAGGCTAAAACAAAACAAAACAAAACAACACAGGAATAATGTTTAGATGGCTAAATGGAAACAAACTTTGGTACATACAAGAACATCTGGGTTCCCAGACCGACTCATAAATTATTCTCTGTCAAGCGATGAACTTTATAATCTTAGAGCCTTTAGAACACTTCATGAGATTATGAAAAAAAAAATGGAAACAAAAATGATTAAAAATTTAGAGTGCAACTTCTAAACCAAACCAATAACTTAAATAGGATTCTCTCATCATTTGAATAATTACTCAAAATCATTATTAAACAAACAAGCAAACAGAACCCCTCCCCCCAAATAATCCATCATTGGATAGGGTCAGATAACAGCACATTCTTGCCAAAGAATAATCACTTTTAGATTCTAAAGTACCTTCACACAAGTGAAGGTGTTGTAATTTTTTTTGCGGTACTGGGGATTGAACTCAGGGGCAATCTACTTCCGAGCTATATACCACCAACCCTATTTTTTATTCTTTGTTTTGAAACAGGGTCTCACTAAGTTACGGAGTGCCTCACTAGGTAGCTGAGGCTGGCTGCGAACCCGGATCCTCCTGTCTCAGCCTCCCAAATGCTGGGATTACAAGCATGTGCCACCACGCCCGGCTATTGTAAATTTTTAAAATAAAATCTTTCCACAGGAAGAAAGCTAGCAAGATGTGCTGATTATAGGATCTCTCAGTGTGACCTTAGGCATATCTTACCCTCTCTGGGTTTTAGCTCCCACATCTATGTACTGAAGGGTTAACCTGAGAAAGAATCAAGAATCCTTTAACCACAGATGTTCTAGTTATATCTTTGGCAAATGATATGAAGCGAGAAAAATTTATTTTAAAAATGCTCTGCTATAGATAAGTCCAGTATCTCCTCTCCTTCTGTGGCTCCTCTTCTCTCCATTTTGTTTGTTTGTTGTACTGGGAATTGAACCCAGGGGCATTCCACCTCCAAGCTAGATTGCCAGACCAATTTTATTTTTAATTTTGAAACAGGTTCTTGCTAAGTCCTGAGAGTCTTGCTAAGTTGCTGAGGTTAGCCTCAAACCTGCAATCCTCCTGTCTCAGCCTTTCAAGTTCTGGGATTGTAGGCATTGGCCACCATGCCCAGCATCATGGCAAATATTATCTTGTCTTCCCCCATTCAGTTTGCAATGATAAATAATTTAAGGGAGTAGGGATATAGTTCAGTGGTAAAGTGCTTACCTAGCTTTATGAGGCCCTGGGAGGTTGATTCCCAGCTCCACCCCCCCCCCCGGACACACACCAACTCTCCCCCCTACAAATTTAGAGATTGTTATGATATTCTTTAGGCTTTTGCCGTGAATACTCAAGCTTTCAAAATATTTTTAATTTAAATTGTCATATCAGTGTCATATGTGGTATGTTTATAATATATGTGGTGACATTTTAAAATGATTTTTTGTTTTTTTACTTAAGGATTTTGGGCGCGTGAAGTAGGTAAAATGATTGGACTAGAACATCCTCTCATCCCAGTTCAACATCAGTATGTTGTCACATCAACTATACCTGAAGTGAAAGCTTTGAAACGAGAACTGCCTGTGATCCGAGACCTGGAAGGATCCTATTATCTCCGACAGGAAAGGGATGGGCTTTTGTTTGGTCCCTATGAAAGTCAGGAGAAGATGAAAGTTCAGGACTCCTGGGTTGCCAATGGAGTCCCTCCAGGTGGGTTCAGCAAATCAAAGTGTGCACAGGACAGACACATCTGGTTCATCTCTCCATGACTAGGGATCCGCTGTCCAGTAAGACAATACCATAGTACTACACCATCAGATTCCTGGGGCACTGAAGGTGAGGGTCTTTGAAGTTATTCTTCTCATTTGAACAATTAGTAGGGAGTAAGGAAAGAGAGAAGATGCAGCTGGTGGTGGAGAAGCTGAAGAAACTTGCTCTAGCTGATTTGAAGGGCTCTAAGTGCACTTTTATCTGACTATATCAACCTCCTTCCTCCTTCCTTTTACCTCCACCTGCAGCCTGTTGGGTCTAGTTGCAAGACTTGAAAAGAGCTACTATTACGCTTTGACGGTTGGACCCATGGCAAGTATCAGAGGCAGGCTCTCCATCCCACTAAGAATGAAGACCTAGGTGTCTCTAACAGAGCAGGGTAGGCTGGTACTCAAACTGAGGCCTTCTTATGAGACAGAAATAGGCATGGAGAAGGCTCAGCCCTGTGTTTAATGCAGCAGGTACTACAGTCACTCAGATTTTGTAAGGGAGATGGACCAGGTTTTGTGGTTGGTTTTTTGCTTTTTGTTTTTCCATGAAAAACATTTTCATAGAGGTAGGTAAAGAATTGGTCACCTAAGAAGGCACTTCTGATTTTAATCTATAAAGGGAACTAAAATATCATTGGAGCACTGAAGTATAACAGGGAATATAAAGAAATAGAGAAAACTGTGCTTTCTAGAATTATGCTTTGATAAACAACTTGGGATAGAAAGTGAATCCCTCCTGCCTATTCCTCAAAGAGTAGGCCCATGCAATAGGAAATGATTACTAAACTGCCTCCTCTAGAAGCTGGCACTAACTTCAGGGCTTTGGTTTTGCTGAGCAGGCCCTGCACATTTGGGCCTGAGGGGAATCATTCCTTACCCTGAGGGAGGGCTGGGCGCCACCCGGGAGGCTCCTTTTTGCTCATCCTGTGCCAATGGCTGTTCCTCCAAATAAATGTTGAACAAATATTTAAATAATGCCAGGTGGAGGCCAAGCCAGATTGTTAGCTGTCCCTGGGCATGGGTGCCCATGCGTCCTAATCCAACCATGGGAGCTTGCAGGACACATAGCTGCCAAGATACATGGTCCTCAGAAAGAGCAAGGGGAAGCTGGCTGGATACTGCATGGGGAAATCGCCGGAGTGGCCAGAGGCAGTCTTTTGAAGTTCACCTGCAGCCATGCTTCCCATTCTAATGACTTCTAGGACAAGAAAGCGACTGTTCTCCAAGACCCTACCTCTTATCACAGAACTCCAGCCCATGGATGAGTGTGAGAGTGAGCTGGAGGAAGAAGGCCTCCTGCAGAAAGGAGAGTTAAAAAGGGTCTACAATCCATCGTCCCTGACTCTGGGGCAGTCTGCTTTTTCCAGTGTCTTGGCATGACTTTGTAACCTCTCACTTGCCCTCACATGAGGAATGAAAAAGAACCTTATGGTTAATTGAAGGATGAAGATCTCTCTTGACAAGCCAAATCATTGTTGCTTATGATTGGAATCAACATGGGAAACTTAATGTACATAAACTTGGATTTTTCTATTAATTAGAAAGGTGATTTTGTTTGAGGAGCAATTGCATGATTGTTCTCATTAACATAAAAGAGTACCCATCTGTGAATAGTGAATGTCAAGTTTAGACTTACAGAAACAAAAAACAAACAGAAAAAAGGAAGTGCTTTCCCAACAGGCCATCTGCTAATATAGGCTGTCCCAGAGACATAAATCACTTTAGAGCACTTGTCACTGCCCCCAGGGGATCCTGACCATGGTGACATATATTTCCAGGCTTTGGAAAGGAACTGTTTGAGTCTGATCTAGACCGAATCATGGACTATATTGAAGTTGCCATGGAGATGGTTCCAGTCTTGAAAAAGGCTGACATCATCAATATCGTTAATGGGCCCATCACCTACTCTCCTGACATCCTGCCCATGGTGGGACCCCACCAAGGGGTCAGAAACTACTGGGTTGCCATAGGCTTTGGGTGAGTCCCTCCCTAATATTTCAACATTTATTGTAGAAGGCTGGTCCCATAATCTCAAACCAAAAAAAGGAAAATGCAGGGGTGAGGAGGGGCTGGGAATTTTTCTTCCTTTCATGAGCACAGAATAATACAAGGAATAAAATGTTTCAGTTTTAAAGCACTGAATATATACTATAATGATTTAATCACCCATGTAGTTTTAAAGATGAATACACCGAAAGGCAATAATTTCCTGAAACTTTCTCCTTGGTGTATTTCCTGCCATTTCCATTATTCATGTCTTCTTTCATGCTGTTCTCTTCAGATAGGTCAATTTGCCCCAATTTTACAAGGATGTTTTCATAACACAATGTGACAAAGATAATTCAAAATATCAAATGTAAAATACATCAGATGCAGTTTTCACCATAATTCCTATTTGTTCAACACGCTCTGTTTCTTTGTAATTCCTTGGGTTTCTTCCTATTTATGATTCCATTGCCTCTTTGGTGTTTCATTTCTAATATTTGTCCCATTAATTTGGTGAATATTGATGTCAAACCCACTTTACTATCATTCACAGCTTCTAATATTCTATTTTTCTTCCCCATTTTGTTTGGCCATTTATTCAACTACTGTTTAATGATTGCCAGCTCTTCTCCAGGTTTAGTGCTATGCTGCCCAGACAAGTGTAAATTGCTGCCTTTTTATTCTCCTTGAGAAATAGCCTTATAATGATTTAGATGTTCATTTTTCTAAAATAGCAAAATTGGCATCTTGTTATGAGGGAAGTTGGCATTTCCAGTCTGTGCTGAAGCTCCTCTCATGCTCTTAGAACATGTCATTCTGGCTGTTAAATCAGGCACTGGGGTTCTTGCATTTATTTTTATTTTTATTTATTTATATTTTTGCGGTACTGGGTATTGAACTCAGGGGCATTCTACCTCTGAGCTATACCCCCAGCCCTATTTTTTTATTCTTTATTTTGAAACAGGGTCTCACTAAGTTGCGGAGTGCCTCACTAGGTAGCTGAAGCTGGCCTTGAACCCAGATCCTTCGGGCTCAGCCTCCCAAATGCTGGGATTACAAGTGTGCGCCACCACGCCCAGTGGGTTCTTGCATTTTAATGTCTACTTATGTAGCCCCTTTCTTTGGTCCTCTCCCCATGACTCCCAGCCCATCTGATTCCACAGTGAAGGTCTTCATTAGACAATAGTATGTATACAGTACTGCACACAGCCTATATAAAACAGTGACCCCCTCCATTCTGATATAAAAAGCCGTTTTTGGCTGCAATCATGTTCTTAGTTTTAAAGCATCTTCTTATGGAAATAGAAAACATGTCGCCTTTCCCCACCAAGTGACCCATTAGTTGCAAAATACAGGGGCCAGCACTCTTTCTACCTTCGCCGCACAGGTTCCCAGGTAAGTGCCTCTTTGCCTGAATGTTTCTCAGATAGTGGCCCAAGTTCCCTGTATGAAGGGCACTGCCTAAGGGGGTCAGAACTAAATTGAGTCAGAGAAGGCATCTCTGGGACCATGTTTCTCCACAAAGTTCCCAACCAGTCAGAATAATCATAGCTCAAGAGAGCAGTAAGACACCATCCATATCTGCCTGTTTGCTTCCTTTCTCCCTCATGCCCCCCTGGCCCTGCTTTCCTAAAGTGAGCATCCTTAATAACTAGGAGTTACAGGCTATTTTGTAGGTATACATCTCTTGAAACTATGGGGAAAAAACTAGCTCTTAAGCTAGGTATATTTAATTTGGATGCCTAAATATGCATTTATTTGCTTTTAAGGAAAAAATGGATAGTATAAATATTATGTTACTTGTGTATTCTAAATAGCACAGAATACTCCAACTGTGAGTATCTATGTAGAATTTGGAGACATTTCATCATTGGAAAACAACATATGTTAGTGATAGGATATCTGTTTCTGCATTTGAAAGGTATGGCATAATCCATGCTGGTGGGGTAGGGAAATATCTCAGCGACTGGATTCTACATGGAGAACCTCCCTTTGACCTGATAGAATTGGATCCCAACCGCTATGGCAAATGGACGACAACTCAGTACACTGAGGCCAAAGCAAGAGAATCATATGGATTCAACAATATTGGTACAGTACAAATTTACTATTACATACAAGGTATTCACAGATTTGAATTAACTTGCAACACCTCTTACTTTAGATTCTGTTTATTCTGTTCATTGAAGTGGGGGTTGGTTTGCAACTCTAAGCATTGTGCCATTAAAACACAACCAGGAATACATATACATACATATATATACATAAAAATTTTTAATTTATTATATCATTTTAAAGTTTAAAATCAGTGATATACCCCACATATTATATATGTATATATATAACTTAGAATTATATATATTTTAACATGTATCACTGATTTTAAATTTTAAATATATTGTCATCATACTTCATTGTATTATCTTTCTACCACCTGAGAAAAATCAAAATCAACTTATAAAGAAGACAAGTTTATATAGGCTCAGGGTTTCAGAGATTTCAGTCCACGGTCACTCAGTCCTATTACATTGGGTTCTCTGGTGAGTCCTCATAATGGCAGAGAAAACCTTGACCTCATGGTAGCCAGGAAGCAGAGTGAGAGAGAAAAGGGGAGGGTCCCAATATTCCTCCAGTAACTTAGATTCCTTCTTCAAGGCCTTACTTCCTGAAGGTTCCAGCACCTTCCAACAGCACCACCAGCTGGGGGCCAAGCCTCCCACACATGAGCCTTTGGGACATGGGACATTTAGGATCCAAACCATAACACCTTAGATGATCTATAGAAATGACAGCTTTGTCTTTCACATTGTGTGTGTACACGTGCATGGGCTCCCGTTCTGGGTTTTAAATGCTCTATTTCCCATTTTCTGATTCCCTCCAAAGTGTTTTTTCATTTTGCTAATAAGCTAGTAAAAGCACCAGTTTTCCTTTTCAGTTGGTTATCCTAAAGAAGAACGGTTTGCTGGGAGGCCAACTCAGCGAGTCAGCGGGCTTTACAAAACCCTGGAGTCTAAGTGCTCCATGGGGTTCCACGCTGGCTGGGAGCAGCCGCACTGGTTCTACAAGCCAGGCCAGGACACTCAGTACAGGTAAGTGAATGACTGAGCCTGCCTGTGGTCTGACCGAGGGGTGAAACTGCAGAGGTGGAGTGGAGAGACAGTGGAGTGCACATCCTTCTCCACCCAATCACTGTACCCCATCCCAAGGAACAATGAGCCTTTTCCTACAAAAATTATTTTCTGGAGGTGGAGGCATTAGTCTAGCCCATATGACAATGGCCCACAGCCAGGACCATGTGCCCCTGAGAGTCCTGTAACTAGCTCTGGTGAAGCTCTTCCACTTGGCATTTGCCAGAAGCTCAGAGGAAACTTCTTGCCCCATTCAAGTTCACACATGACTTCATTTGGCTCTTAAAGGTTTGCCAAGTTGCTTCAGATGCCTGGTTGAGTCACATAGTGTATAACCACAACATGAAAAGAACCTGCAGTTTTGGGTTCATCATGAAATAGCTAAAAGCACCTGCTTTCTAATGTGTGCACTGAGTCATACAGCTGACATGCACAGTGGATAAATTAGGGGGAAAGACCATTTGCTTAGCATTTCAGGTCAAGCTAAAACATAACACATGCTACTTAAAACAATTCTTTGATATCTGGTAGGGTGCTGCATGCATTGTTGTATTTGGGATGATTATATATTTTTTTTCTCATGAGAATCCATAAATCAAGAGAAAACAAATAGCAAGTCTAGAAGTTAAGTTGCCTTTATTTTTTAGCTGTTATTTTACTTTAAACAGATTTTGATGTTTATTTATTATTAAACAGATTTTGATGTTTATTTATTATTATTATTATTATTATTATTATTATTATTATTATTATTGGGTAGAGATTAAACTCAGGGGCATTCTACCTCTGAGATAGACCCCCAGCCCTATTTTATTTTTTATTTTGAAATGGTCTTGCTATGTTGCTGAGGGTCTCACTAAGTAGCTGAGACTGGCTTTGAAACTCTGATCTTCCAGTCTCAGCTCCCAAGTACTAGGATTACAGGCATGCACCACCACGCCTGGCTTTTGATGTCTATTTTAAGACCAGATCCATCTGGTACAAAGTATAGTGTGGAGCATCAGCTGAGCAATGAATTTGGGCTCTATAGGCAGCTAATCTTGACCATTCGTTGACCAAATACTGGTTTGCTTTTTCCTAAATGGCACAAGTAAATGCTAGCTCTATTCTTCACTTTGTGCTATTTGGATTTGGCCTAAGCTTCTTCTACCATTTTAATAATTAAACTACTGAAAACTCTTTTTGCAAACTTTGCTCTCAAGTTAAAATATCATGTTAGAAGTCCACTTTTTAAAGTAGAAAGTGTCTTTCGTAATGAGTCAAGAGACCTTTGTTCCAGACCCAGCTTTGTCATTAACTAACGCAAAGGTCTTGGAAGTCACTTTGTGCCTTTTCTCTGGAAAATGAAGATGTTAGAAGAGACCCTTGCATACTTCAGGTGTGGCCCAACAGCTTGGACACTACCTGGGAGCCTGTTTAAATGTAGACTCTGGGGCCCCACCAGGCCAGCAGCATCAGAATCTGCATTTTAACAAGGGCAAGTGATTTGTTTTGCATTAGTGTTTGAATAGCACTGAACTAGATACTGCTACCCATCCCCGTGCCCCTGCCAATGTAATTGACTTAATCAGGGCAACCACTGGTATTTTAAAAATGCTCTCCAGGTGACCCTATCCGCAACCAGGTTTGAAAACCCCTGGACTGGATGACCTCCACACTATCTTGTGAGATCTGAGAACTCACAAGTTCTCTCTTATTTTCTAGTTAAAATTTCATTCACTATTAAATGGGTTAAAGGAATGCATAAGTAACTTTAAAAGGTCATATTTCAAGATCTATGTACAACTTGCAGGATAAAGTTTTAGGTTGCATCTCTTTTTTCCCCTACAATTGGCTTTTCTACATGGGTGAGGGTTTATTGAAATATCCTCATTCTGTAATTTTTGAACAATGGATGACAGTTGTTTCATAACACTAAATATTGTGTTTCAGGCCAAGTTTTCGCCGCACAAACTGGTTTGAACCTGTGGGCTCTGAGTATAAACAGGTTATGCAAAAAGTAGGGGTGATCGACCTGTCACCATTTGGCAAGTTCAACATTAAAGGCCAAGACTCCATTAGGCTGTTGGACTATCTCTTTGCAAATGTCATTCCAAAGGTAAATAGACAAGGTCCAGGATTCTGACCCATTTAATTCTCTATTCTCATTTTTTCCCCTAAAACTAAAATCTGACATGTTCTTTTAGTTCCCCTGATGATATCTGTACAAATACTACAACTCTTCAACTGGCCAAGAGTATGAGAGTTAATTTTCAAATTTAATTTTTTGTTGAGTGAATTATCATACAAGGACCCAATAACTTTGCTTAATTAAGTCAGTGGAAACTTAAAAATCAACTGCAATTAAGTGAAGTGTGATTTTTATGGCAAATAGTTTAAGCGATGGCTTAAGTTGAAAACTCCAAATTAATCTTGAGTTTGAATGGTTATGCAGTTGACGTAGATGATAAGAGTATAATGAAAAGCTTCATTGTACAATTGAACAAAGGAAGCTGTTAATTGTTAATACCACATTTTTGTTTACATGTCTGTTAAAAGAATGCACAGATTTTTTTATTCATCCTAATCCCAAAGTAATTTTAAATTCTTTTGGTTAGGTTGGTTTTACAAATATAAGTCACATGTTAACACCAAAAGGTCGTGTGTATGCTGAGTTGACTGTTTCTCACCAGTCTCCTGGAGAGTTTCTATTAATAACTGGTTCTGGGTCAGAACTTCATGATCTTAGGTAAGTGCACACCTAGTAATTCTGTGCACATTATATTGAGGTTTTTCTTTTACTAGTACTTGAAATACAATTTTAATTCGTGTGTGTGTGTGTGTGTGTGTGTGTGTGTGTGTGTGTTACTGGGGATTGAACTCAGAACTCAGGGACATTACCTCTGAGCTATGCCTCTAGCCCTACTTTTTATTATTTATTATTATTTTTTTGAAACAGGGTCTAATTAAGTTGCTGAGGCTGCAAACCTGCCATCTTCCTGTCTCAGCCTCTCAAGTATTGGGATTGCAAACATGTGCCATCATGTCTGGCTTAATTCTTCTTAAACTGGACCATTTTGAATATGCTTCATATATTTTATAGGAAAATATTTGAAATGAAGACCTCTTCCCCCAAAGATTTCATCCATTGAGCTGACTGGTTCTAATAATATTAGCTCCCATTTGTTAGGCTTTATTGATGTGCCAGAACCCCTTTAGACATGATCTTGATTAATTATATTAATATTATGCAAAGTATATATTACTCACATTTTCAGATGAGGAAGCTAAGGTTTGGGTAAAAGCAACTTGCTCAAGCCAGCCTCTTCTTCTGATGCCCATATTCAGTCCACTTCAGTGAGCTGCCTCCCTGGGATGTCTTCTCCCTTTGTGATGCTTTGTGCTCTTTGGCTCATAGCTAGATTGTTGATTGTTGATCTGCCAACTTAAGCCTTTTCATTAATCTGTAGTCTACTATAAAGTCTAGGGTCATTAATCTAATATTCTAAAATATGTAGAATATTATTATTAAAAAGATATCTTACTCTTACAGAGTCTTTCTTTAGTTGCAAAATGATGCAAATTTTATACTCTAGTGTAAGATGTGTCGGGTCCCATCTTAGTAGCTTAGCTTTGCCTAAACCCAGATGAACACTTTATGATAGACTTGAATAGCTCCAGGAGCTGCTCAATAAATTATAAACCAACCCTATAAATGGGTTCTGATAACTCATCAAAACTTAGAGATTGAAACTAGAGTCTTTATCTTTTCCTTGTTATTGTCAGAACAATTGTGTGTCTGCTGGCGGACATGTTATTAACCTTTAATGGCATAAGTAGTGTCTTCTGTGTGCAAGTATTAGAACAAATTTGGGTTTACATTAATGTTGAAGATTGAATCATTAATTTAGATGCAATAGAGCTGCCACTATTTAAAAGAACTGTATGGCAGAGCTTGTTTAAATCGAAAGATCCTTCTGTACTATGAGAAATTATTCCCAAATTTAGGGGTTGGTGATTAAAAGAAAATCACATAACATCTTAGGGACTCAGTTTCCTCAACTTTAAAAAAATGGGTAATTATATACAATGAACCTCTGGGGATGTCCTGATAATTCTAGACCCAAAGCATGTCTTCAGAGAAATAATATGTTAACAAAATGCATTATTCATGCATCATTTAACACAATGTTTATGACTTGAATACAGATGGATTGAAGAAGCAGCAGTCCAAGGTGGATACGATGTTGAAATTAAAAACATAACTGATGAGCTTGGAGTCCTAGGAATTGCAGGGCCACGTGCAAGGAAGGTACTTCAGAAACTGACCTCTGAAGATCTGAGTGAAGATGCTTTCAAATTTCTTCAAACCAAGTCCTTAAAGGTTTCCAACATTCCTGTCACTGCTATTAGGATATCTTATACTGGTAAGGACTAGAAAGCAGCTAAATTTTTGCCCAGCCAGACGTGGTAGTACACACCTGTAATCCCAGTACTTGGGATGCTGAAACAGGAGGATGGCAGGTTTGAGGTCAGCCTCAGATTCAATCTACAGTAAAAATATAACAATAATAATATTATTATTATCAATAATAATAGTAATAATAATAACTTTTGCCCACAGTTCTAACAATGAACAAAATGACCAAGTGGGGGAAGAAATATGGATGCAAAGGGAGTCAGACTATGACTATCCTCCAGTGAAGATGATCTGAATAAGCTGATTGTATTTTTAAGCCTTGTGACTCTTGAACAAGGGGTTAAGGGTTAGGGCATATATATCTTGAATACGTTATCCTGTTAAAAATATGTAATGTTAATTATTCACCTAACATGATTGTCCTGAAAACAGTCGAGTCTCATGATGAAGCTGGGGCCAAGGGTATAGAGTAAGTCCTGCTAAATTATGGCCTCTCTATGTCATGAGAAGAGGTGTCCTGCAGCCTGCGCTGTGTGGAGTCAGGATTGCACACCAATGCACTTGTGATCTGGCAGGTTCCTTGGCAGTGGGCTCTTACAGCAATTTTTGTGAGCTAGTCTTAAAAACTGACAATGTTTACATTGGATAAGCAGAATTTCTCCTGTTTATGTCTTAGCTGATGCATGTTATACCTAAGAGTTACTGTGCTTACCATGGTATGGCCCCTGTGGGTTTATTTCAGGTGAGCTGGGCTGGGAGCTGTATCACAGACGAGAAGATTCTGCGGCACTTTACGACGCTCTCATGACTGCAGGCCAGGAGGAGGGAATTGACAATTTTGGAACGTATGCCATGAATGCCTTAAGACTGGAGAAAGCTTTCAGAGCCTGGGGGTCAGAGGTTTGAAATGCTAGCATCTTCATTAAAGTCTATGTTTATTGTATCTGATGTTTGTATAAAGGCTAGTTTTAATTGATCCTAGCTATAAGAAAAAAATAACTTTAATTAAAGGAAGAAGGCTTGATTTTTCCAGTTGAAAGTTCATTGGGATTCTTACATGATGTTTACTCCTCCTTCTTGACAGAAAGCCATAGACAGTGGAGAGCAGGCCTACCCCACAGGATTTGAGCATTGCCTTTTTATTTTCTCTCCTCCTTTGTCATGTTACCCATCTTCATTTTCTTCTTGTGCCTTTTGATGAAGTAATATTCTCTCCAAGAGGCGAGAAGATGGTCCAACATGTGTTGGTCTGGTCTCCCTCTACCATTAGTAATGGTAACTAAACATTTCTATTTATATAGTGCCTTGACAATTTACCCATTTTTCTATGCCTTCTTAACTCTCTAAGAAGCTGTTATCATTACCCCTATTTTACATGCAATCACACTAGAGTCAGTGAGCCTGATGGTCCAGGTTATGCAGTAAGTGGACAAATTGTTCTATTTTACCTCCAGAAGGGCAGTCTACCTCTGGATCCTTAAGCTTTGCAGATTTATTAGTTATTTCCTTGGAAGACATTGAAGTTTTAGGTCTGAGAGGTGAGGTAGGGGACAGTGGTAGAGATGAACTTCAGAGTAGGCACCCTTGGGTTTAATTTATCCTCTACTACATACTAACTTTGTGGTCTGACCCCTCAGAACCTCTGCTTTTTTATAAAATGGAATATTCCATAGAATTATCATAGATATTAGAGATGGTCTATAAAGGGCCAAAGTCATGATAAAATTAATTTCAAATTTAATTTGAAAGCATGTGTAGGGACCCTGGAGCATTTAGACTTTGGGCAGAAGCAAGGTGAGCTTGGAGGAGGAGAGACAGCCTCCTAGAATGGCTGAGCGTAAGGGCCTTGGCAAGATCTATTAGGGCACTCTAAACCTACGACTGGGCCTTAGTGAGACTAACTGCCCTGAAAGAAATAAAGGACAGCTCTGTTCCTGGGTTCCAAGAAATGAAGCAGCAGGCGCAGCCCTCTGGGAGTTAGACATTTCTCCATCCTTTTCCCTTTTATCTTCTACTCCCTCCCCCTCTGGCCTCTTCTCAGAACTTGTCTTCAGGTTAGGTTCTTCCGGCTTCCCAGCAGTCCCAAAGCGCCCTCTAGTGTTACGATGCAATCAATCTTCTCTGTCCTATTTTTTTCTTCAAGAAATTCTGAAACTGAGCAGATAAAAAATGGTTTTACAGTAGCTCAAATTGACCAAGAAAGTTGAGAAAACTGTGCCATGCAAAATAAGCCTATGTTTTTTGGTTTATGTACACGCTTCATTGTCTTTAAAAGGTTGACTCCTGTGAGAGGGTTTAGATTAGACCCCATACAGCCAAGAGAACAGAACAAACAAAACCATAAACTTTAGGTCTGCTACTAAATATTGGCCTTAGCCCTGAATTGATATATAATGACTCAGCCATTATACATCAACCATTGTACACGAGATTGAGACCCAACCCTGTTTCTTCTTTTCCTTTCCTGAACTCTATAGAAGCCATTTTCCTACCATGTTCTTTCCCCTTTCCTTATCCTGATTCTTGGCTAATTGCAAAATAAGCAGATTTGCTTAATAAATTTTCAAAAAATAATTATGTAACATAATTACATAAAAGCCTGAAAAAGTCTTGTTTATGGAAGGAATATTGTGTGCTATCCTTCATATATTTATTAAAATGAACGAGATAGAGAAATAAACTGCGATTTTTAGTTTCTGTATTTGCTATATTCAAATGGCAATATTTGCTTAAAGGCTACATTTGAATTTTGGATTAGAAAACTGTTTTAAAGACCAGTCCATAATTTGCCTTTTTCAGGATTCTTTTTTATTTTCAATTTTTAAAATTTATTTATTTTTAATTGGTGCATTGTAATCATACATCTTTGTTAGGTACAAGCTGGTAAAGGCATACATGCACACATTTCTCATCTAACCCTTCTCCAATTCTCACCCCCTTCCCTTCTCCTCCCTCCTTCTCAAGTTCAGTTTAGTGATTGACTTTGATGTGTTCCTGAAAGTACATCATGCTCATTAGAGTGTCCCCCCTCCCCCCAAAACCTTCCATTAAGTCAAGTTCTTTGCTCACCTAAGGTTTCTCTTTCTTCATCTGGAGTCCCTCTTATGCCCCATTTTCTCCCTAGCTTCCACATATCAGGGAGAGCATACAATTTTTTTACTTTTTGTGACTGACTAATCTCACTTAACATATATTCCAGTTCCATCCATTTCCCTGCATATAACATGATTTTGTTCTTCTTTATGGATGAGTAAAATTCCATTGTGTACATATCCCATGGTTTTGTAATCCATTCATCTGTCGATGGACATCTTGGCTGGTTCCATAGTTTGGCAATTGTAAATTATGCAGCTATTAACATAGAGACACATGCATTGGTCTGATAGTTTGGTTTCCATTCTTTTGGGTAGATACCCAGAAGTGGTATTGCTGGATCATATGGTAGGTTCATTCCCATTTGTCTGAGGATCCTCCATACTGTTTTCCAAAGTGGTTGCACTAATTTGCAATCCCACCAGCAATGTGGGAACACCAGAATGTTCCCACTTCTCCACACCCTCTCCAGCTTTTGTTGTTGTTTGTGTTCTTTTTTTTTTTTTTTTTTTGCGGTACTGGGGATTGAACTCAAGGGCATTCTACCTCCAAGCTATACCCTCAGCCCTATTTTTTATTCTTTATTTTGAAACCGAGTCTCACTAAGTTGTGGAGTGCCTCACTAGGTAGCTGAGGCTGGCCGCGAACCGGGATCCTCCGGTCTCAGCCTCCCAAATGCTGGGATTACAAGCGTGCGCCACCACGCCTGGCTGTTGTTTGTGTTCTTGATGATTGCCATTCTGATTGGGGTTAGGTGAAATCTCAAGGTAGTTTTGATTTGCATCTCTCTAATTAATAATGATGTGGAACATTTCCTCATACATTTATTGGCCATTTGTATTTCTTCTTTTGTGAAGTGTCTATTTAGATCCTTTGCCCATTTTTTGACTGGGTTATTTGTTTTCTTAGCTGTGAATTTCTTGAGTTCTCTATATATCTTAGTTATTAGCACTCTATCAGAAGAGTAGTTGGCAATTTTTTTTCCCACTCTGTGGGCTCTCTGTTGAGGTTCTTGATAGTTTCCTTTGCTGCACAGAAGCTCTTCAGTTTAATGCAATCCCATTTATTGATCTTCCTTTGAGTTGCTTGTGCTTTTGGGGTCTTGTTGAGAAAGTTTTTACCTGTGCCTATGCCCTCTTCAAGTAGCTGCAAGGTCTCTGGCCTGACTTCCAGATCTTTGATCCACCTTGAGTTGACTCTTGTGCAGGGTGAGAAAGTGGGGTTTATTTCCATTTTCCTGCATATGGTTAACCAGTTTTGCCAACACCATTTGTTAAAGAGGCTACCGTTTTTCCAAGGTATGTTTTTGGTTCCTTTGTCAAAAATCAGTTGACTATAATCACGTGGGTCTGTTTCTGAATCTTCTATTCTGCTCCATTGGTCTATGTGTCTGCTTTTGTACCAATACCATGCTGTTTTTATTACGTTGGCTTTGTAGTAGAGTTTGAAGTCAGGTATTGTGATACCTCCTGCATGGTTCTTGTTGCTAAGAACTACTTTGGCTATCCTGGACTTTTTTGTTGTTCCAAATGAACTTAAGGACTGATTTTTCTATGTCTGTGAGGAGTGACCTTGGTAATTTCATGGGTATTGCATTGAATCTGTGGATCATTTTTGGGAGGATGGCCATTTTGATGATATTTATTCTGCCTATCCATCTTCTAAGGTTTTCATCAATTTCTTTTTCAACTTTTTATGGTTTTCCTTATAGAGGTCTTTTACCTCTTTAGTTAGGTTTATCCCTAAGTATTTTATTTTTTGGGGTGCTATTGTGAGTGGAATTGTTTTCTGTATTTCTTTTTCAGTGGACTTATGGTTGGCATATAGGAAAGCTTCTGATTTTTTAAGATTTAAGATTGATTTTGTATCCAGACACTTTACTGAATTTGTTGATCAGTTCTATAAGTTTATTGGTTGACTTTGTTGAGTCTTCTAAGTATAGTATCATGTCATCTGCAAAGAGGGATAGTTTTAGTTCTTCTTTCTCTATTTTTACCCCTTTGACTTCCTTCTCTTGCTTTATTGCTCTGGGTAGAGTCTCAAGTACTATGTTGAACAGAAGAGGTGATAATGGACATCCTTGTCTTGTTCCTGTTTTCAGTGGGAACTCTTGCAGTTTTTCTCCATTTAATATGATATTGGCTGTGGGCCTATTGTATATTGCCTCTATGATTTTGAGGTATGTTCCTTCTATTCCGATTCTCTGCAGTGCTTTTAGAATGGGTGTTGGATCTTGTCAAATGCTTTTTCAGCATCAATTGAAATGATCATGTGATTTTTGTCTTTGATTCTGTTTATGTGGTGAATTACATGGATTGTTTTTCGTATGTTGAACCAGCCTTGCATCCCTGGGATGAACCTGACTTGGTCATGGTGTATAATTTTCTTGATGTGGTTTTGAATGTGCATTGCTAGTATTTTGTTTAGCAGTTTTGCCTCTAAGTTCATCAATGATATAGGCCTATAGTTTTCTTTTCTTGAGCTGTCTTTATTTGGCTTTGGTATTAATGTGATGTCAGCTTCATAGAATGTGTTTGGGAGGGTCCCATTTCTTTCTATTTCACGGAATAGTTTGAGGCATATTGGGATAAGCTCTTCTATAAATGTTTTATAAAATTCACTTGGAAAATCATCTGGCCCTGGGCTTTTGTTTGATGGTAAACTCTTTATTGCTGTTTCTATTTCTTTGATTGTTATTGGTTGATTTAAATTTTCTATATCTTCTTGACTTAATTTTAGGAAGGTTATATGTATCTAGAAATTTGTCAATTTCTTCTAGATTTTCCATTTTGTTGGGGTATAGTTTTTCAAAATAGTTTCTGATGATCCTCTGTATTTCCATACTGTCAGTGGTAATATCACCTTTTTCATCTCTTATTTTGGTTATTTGGGTTGATTCTCTCTTTTGGTTAGGTTGGCCAATGGTTTATCTATCTTGTTTATTTTTTCAAGAAACCAGCTTTTCATTTTGTTGATTTTCTGTATTTTTTTATTCTCTATTTCATTAATCTCTGCTCTGATTTTCATAATTTCCTGTCTTCTACTGGCTTTGGGGTTAGACTGTTCTTGTTTTTCAAGGGCTTTGAGCTGTGTAATTAGGTTATTTATGTGGTGGTTTTCCATTCTTCTTATGTAGGCACTCAGTGCTATAAATTTTCCTCTTAGTACTGCCTTCAAGGTGTCCCAGAGGTTTTGATATGTTGTGTCTCTGTTTTCATTGGTTTCTAGGAATTTTTTAATTTCTCCCCTTACTTTTTCTATGACCCATTCCTCATTCAGCAGTGTGGTGTTCAATCTCCATGTGTTTACATGGTTACTCTGGGTCTTCTTAGAGTTGATTTCTAGTTTCACTCCATTGTGCTCTGAAAAGATGCAGGGAATTATGCTGCATTTTTTGAATTTGCCAGTGCTCTCTTTGTGGCCCAGAATGTGGTCTATTTTGGGGAGGGTTGCTGCTGAGAAAAATGTGAATTCAGTTGTATTTGGGTGAAATATTCTGAATGTGTCTAACAGGTCCATTTGGTTTATGGTATTATTTAGGCCTGAAGCATCTTTACTGATCTTTTGTTTAGATGATCAGTCTAGTGATGTGAGAAGAGTATTGAAGTCTCCTAGTATTAGTGTATTGGGATCTATGTGACTTTATATCATGCATAGTTTGTTTTATGAAAGTGGCTGCACCTACGTTTGGGACATAGATGTTGATAATTGTTATTTCCTCTTGCTGGATTTTTCCCTTTGCTAGTAAAAAATGATCTGCTTTGTTACTTTTGATAAGCTTAGGCTTGAAATCTAATTTGTCTGATATTATAGTTGCTACTCTCGCTTGTCTTCGAGTTCCATTGGCATGGATTACCTTACTCCAGCCCTTCACTTTTAGTTTTTGGGAATCTTTGCTTGTAAGGTGTGTTTCTTGCAGGAAGCATATAGATGGATTCTGGGTTTTAATCCATTTTGCCACCTTGTGCCTTTTTATTGGGGAGTTGAGACCATTTATATTCAGTGTGATTATTGAGAGATGATTTTTAATTCCTAACATTTTGAGTTTTGACTTCTGTTTGTGGTAGTGTTTGTTCTTCTTTGCTTAGTTGTTTGCTTCCTGGAAATTATTGTTTCTCTGGTTCTGATGTTTACTTGTTAGTTCTTCTTTGTAGTTAATCTGTTTGAGTATTTTCTCTAATGCTGGTTTGGAAGACATAAATTCTTTCAGTTTCTGTTTGTTATGGAAGGTTTTGATTTCCCCATCAATTTTGAGAGAGAGTTTTGCTGGGTAGGAGAATCTTGGCTGCAAGTTATTTTCTTTCAGAGTTTGGAATATGTTACTCCAGCCCCTCCTGGCTTTCATGACTTGGTTTGGGAGGTCTGTCTGGAGTGATTCTAATGGGTTTGTCTCTAAATGTCACTTGGCCTTTTGCTTTTGTTGCCTTTAGAATTCTCTTCTTAGCCTCGACATTAGTCAGCTTGATTATTAAGTGGTGTGGTGAACCTCTTCTTTGGTCCTGTATAAAGGGGGTTCTGTATGTTTCCTATACCTGTGTGTCAAGTTCTCTTTCTATGTTTGGATAGTTCTCTGATATTACTTCTTTGAAAAGGTTGTTTATTCCATTAGTTTCAATCTCTAATCCCTCTTCTATGCCTATTATTCTTAGGTTAGCTCTTTTAAAGTTGGCCCAGCTCTCATCGATATCCAATTCATGCTGTCAAATTTTTTTCTAAATTATGTTCATTTTTGGAATGGTCATCTTCTAAGAGTGATGCTCTGTTTTCCATATGGTCTAATCTACTGTTTATGGTTTGTATTGATGCCTTCACTTTAATTATTGCATCTTTCATATCCTTCACTTCCCTCAAGGCTTCTCTATGATTCCTGCTCAGGGTGTCAGATTCTTTATTTGTTCCTTTATTTCTTTCCAGCTCTCTCTGCATTCTTTCTGGAAGTTTTGTATCATTTCTACTATTAAAGATCTGAATTGTTCTTCTGGTAATCTCTGCCATTCAGTGTTGTTGAGCTCTGTTATTGTGGGATTGTGTTGCTATTTTTCCTTCCCATGGTTTCCCTGTTCTTAAATTTATATCTTTGCTGCTCTTGCAAGCTTTTTCTGAATTTATAGGTTTCTTATTTTTATTTTTCTCTCTGTGAATGGTACTTTGTACTGAGTTGCAATTACTCTGGGACTTCTTCTGCCCACTCTATTGGTGCCTTTGGTGGGTTTCAGGTGTTGACTTCTAGGGTCTAGCAAAAGCTAACAAAGCAACCAATCCTCCAAACAAACATAGATAAATCAAAGCAATACAAAATGAAAACAGAGTAAAAACAAAACAAAACAAAACCCCCCAAAACAAACAACAACAACAGCAACAAGGAACAAAATAAAAAACCCGCAAGGTTGTAAGAACAGACCTGATTTGTCCTCTGTAGACCTTTTGGGTAGATCCCTGCTGCTGTGGGCAGCTGGCAAAATGGCAGCTGCCACTGCTGTGCAGGCGCCAGCTCCTTTGTTCTCCCTGATCTGCTTTCTGAATTCTGATCAGCTGCTTTTGTTGCTTTGTTCACTTTTCTGCTGTTTTGCTTTTCTTTCCTTCCATCAAGAAGCTGCTTTTGCGGCAGTTTCTATTCAAGCTCTGCAGTGCAGTTGATCACTGTTCTGGCTCTGGAGGGAGAGGTGAGCTGGGGTGGCCCCGTGGGGGCTTATACTGGTCATACCACGCATTCTGGTCACTGTCAAAGGTGCGGGGATACGCCGCCTGATTAGGATGTGGAGTTCAAGAGTCGCTTACTCCACTTCTGGTTGCTGGGAATGCAGAAGGTCCTTAAATATCTCAGTGTTAATAGACTCCAGGCAGCCGACTCAATGGCAGCTGCCACTCCGCTGCCGCGCAGACGGGCTCGTTTGCTCTCCCTGGTCAGCTTTCTGGGTTCTGCTCAGCTGTATTTCAGTTTTTTGTATCTTTGTTCACTTTTTTGTGGCTTTTTTTCTTCTATCAAGAAGCTGCTTTCTTGGCAGGTTTGATTCACGCTCACAGTGCCTAAGGAGAGGTGTTTCACTCAGACGCTATCTTCCCGGAAGTCCAGGATTTATATTTAAAAATAAAAAATGTTCTCTCCTAAAAAAAAAAAAATATGTAAGTGATATTACTAAAATGATTTGCATTCATCTAAGATTTAAAGCGTGTGTTTTCCTTTCAGATGAACTGTGATACAAATCCCTTGGAAGCTGGACTGGAATATTTTGTGAAGTTAAATAAGGTATATTTATATTCTAAAGTGTGCTTGAGGTCAATATTAACAATTTGAGCTGGGAACAGTGGCAGAAGGATAGCAGGTTCCAGGTCAGTCTCAGCAACATAGCCAGAATCTGTTTCAAATAAAAAACAAAACAAAACAAAAGAGCTAGCGGTATAGCTTGGAGGTAGAATGTCCCTGTGTTCAATTCCCAGTACCAAGAAAAAAATTTTCTTTATGCTGTTTTGTGACAGAGCTATGCTTTAAAACTCAGTCACATGTAATTACAGGAAAGTGAGTTTAACATAAATACTAAACATTGCTTAATTGCTGCATAGTAATCATTTGCCAAAATGTGATGTTTTCAAACAATTGGAATGTATAGGTAGATAACAGAACACAGCTAAACCTAAATTCTAAGATAAAAATTAGTAATAATAAGATGATTATCAGCTAGACTTCAGCAGGCATTATTGATAATTTGGGCCACCATATTGTGTAAGTTACAGTGACTTGCAAAGTTGCACATTAGCTAATCAAACATATCACATTGTTGAATCTCCCTGGATGCCCACAGCATGAAGCAGCAGATCTATTCAAGTCTTACTAAGAATTTTTGTATTCAGCAGCATCTGAATATAAGAAAATGACACATTTCAAATGTGTCCATTCTAAAATGGGTATTTACTGAGAAGTCAGTTCAGACCCAAAGAACCATAACTGATATTAACACTCCAAAGGGAACCCCTACACCTACAGCGGTTCTCAAAATGTGGTCTGCAGACTAGTAGCATCAGCATCACCTGGGAGCTTCTGAGAAATGCAAATCTCAAGTCTAACTCCAGACCTGCTAAAGCAGAATCTCTGGAAATCAGGACATTAAAGAAGATCTGATTTTTAAACAAGTCTTGCAGGGGATTCTGATGCAGCTAGGTGAATTCACATAATTACAGTGGAAAAGCAAGTCACAGGCAAATTTATTATAGCCTAGCTAATCTATGTAAATCCTACAAATATAAATGAGGTCACCCATTGAGCAGTGTGTGGGAGTTACTATAAAATAACTTAATAGAACTTGCAATTGTTAGTAGTATTGAAGGGTAGAGATGGGAGCTGCTGCTGTTTAGGGTACTCGTTAGGATTCCTAAAATAAACCATCCTGCCCTCCATGCTTATAAACTAAAGGCTGGTTTCCAGTCCCATGGGAATATGTGGACACATGTCTATGAATCAGGCTCATGATACTTTTTTAATGCTTCTGCATCAGTTCCCAAATTCTGAGCTCAAATATTAACATAAAATGTGTATATTTATAGTACTAGATCTTAGGAAAAAGAATCTCCTAAAGGGTTTTAAAGGGAATATCTTTGTGTACATTTTTTCCATGGCTTTTATTTTTTATGATGTACCATCTGCCTGCAGACCAGAGAAAGCAGGTGCTTGGACTTCAGGCAGATCCTAGCAGCAGATTGTTCCTTCTGATAACAGAAGTCTTAGCTTGGCTGTTTAAAATATGGATAAAAATGCCTGACTCTTAAAAGCACTAAAGTTCTGCTGTTGGTCACCAATAAGTAGATAAAGAACTGATTCTTTTGCCTTTGTGATAGGGTATTATTGTTTGGGGATAAGGCCTAGATGAATGATCTTTTCATATTGATGGAGTTTTCAAACTTCCTTTATGATTATTAGCAGGCGTGGTTTTTGTATTTATTAGCTCTTTTAAGCTAACTAAAATAACTAAAGCTCACCTCCAAGAAAAGTTGTTTACCAGCAATTTTTATTAATGGCATGTTTTTATGATTTCTGCATTGCTGGTTCTTATTCAGGAGTCACAATGCTAATTTTTAATGATTTTATTGGGTAAAGGTTCACATAGCCCAACAACCAGACCCTAACTGAGCCAGGCTTTTTCAATTATGTTGATTCAGGTGGTTAGTTGTTATCAACTTAATCATAGTGATCCATGCTAATTTCTAAGCCAGGTGAACTGTTTGGATCAACTTTGTTTAGATCCTATTTGGTGGTTTCACAACTTTGTTCTTGCTTTGTAGTAGTCTATAATATGAAACAGATTCCTTGAAAATGTGTTGATATTACAAACTAAGCTATGTAACTTGATAATTCCAATCCTGTGCCTAAAAAAAAATCAAAATGTTATCTAGACATTTAATATACAAAAAATACTCCCTTCAAAGCCCTAGGAGTCTTCATACAATTAATTTGTTTATTGTGGTACTAGGGATTGGACCCAGAGGTGTTCTATCTCTGAGCTACACCCTCAACCCTTTTTTAATTTTTTTGTTTTATAACAGGGTCTTGCTAGGTTGCTGAGAGTCTCCCTAAGTTGCTGAGGCTGGTATTGAACCTGTGATCCTCCTGTCTCAGTCTCCCAAGTACTGGGATTAGAGGCATATGTCACCATGCCTAGTCTCATATACTGAGGATATGAGGATATGAGGATAATATACTGTAAATCTATATTGCTTTGGAAAGTTGACGCCATATGAAAACAGAAGCTGCAGCTAATACACAGGAATATTTATTATATTTGACACCAAGACAAAACCCCTGGCATTTTACAATTGTTCAAAAATCCTTTCATTTCTTTTCCTTCAAAGCAAATAGGTAGAATTCTCGGCTTAACCTTTAAGCATTCACACAATGATTAGATAAGCCATGCTGTGAAGAAAAGATATAGAGAGGCAGACTGTCAGAGCCAGAAGGTTCCCTGGAGACCACCAGGTACCCCTCCTCATTTGAGGGTGAGGAAACTGAAGCACTGACGGGTAAAGTGGTAAGAAAGTAGCAGGGAGGGTATTGAAGAAATATTCCATTACCAAGGAAGGTGGTGAACAGCACTGGCTTCTTCAGACCCCCTGCCTGGCATTGACTTCTGTGTGGATACACACAGAGGCACGTTCATATATAAATGTTTACTAAGTACCATTTATTAACACTTTGCTAAGCCATAGGTCCGTATATTTTTTTAAGACGTACTTCTGGTGGCTCTCAGCTCTCATGAAGCTTGAAAGCAAATGGTAACACTGCAGGATAGATTTTTAACCTTACTTTATTTTCACATCAGATGGGTCATGTTCCAGTATCATAACAAGGTTTAAGGGGGAGGCGCATCTCACAAAAAAAGTGTGAACCACCTGATCATCACGCTTATGAGCAGAGAAGATTTTAACCTGAATTTTTCAAGTATATTCTGCAGGAGGAAGGTTGCATCTCTGTGCACAGCACTGCCATCTTGTGGGAGTTGAGCAGTAGGACCCAGAAAAGACACATTTTAAACCAGCAATGCAGGTAGCAGTAATTGGATAACTTAAAAAAAAAAAAAAAAGTCCTAACTTTGCCTCTTTACTGAAACAATTGCTATCGTTGCTCTTAATGGAATTTTTATTTATTCTTAAAGAAGGTAATTTTGGGGAAGATCACTGGCAGTCTGTTTTTAGTTGGAAATGGAAGAAATGCATTAATCAAGAGCAGAAAGAGCCGGGCGTGGTGGTACACACTTGTAATCCCAGCATTTGGGAGGCTGAGACCAGAGAATCCAGGTTCACGGCCAGCGTCAGCTACCTAGTGAGGTGCTCAGCAACTTAGTGAGACCCTGTTTCAAAATAAAGAATAAAAAGTAGGGCTGGGGGTATAGCTCGAAGGTAGAATGCCCCTGAGTTCAATCCCCAGTACTACAAAAAAAAAAAAAAAAAAAAAGCAGAAGGAAAATCAGCTGCTTTAGGATGGAGTCATAGCTATTCTTAGAATTTTCCTCTTGGACTTACTGAGTCTTTGTCCATTTCTGGAGAACCCCCATCAACATTCACAGAGAATTAAGGACTAAGAGTAATGTGTTTAAGCAGACCAGAAGAGTTTTTCTTTCCCCCTATGTTTCTTCCTTTTCCATATATATTTTTTTCCTTTCCTTTTAGAACTGGGCAGTGATTTAGGGGGTGGGGTTGTTCCAAGGATCAAATCCAGGGCCTCGAATATGTTACCAAGTGCTCTACCATTGAGCTACACACCCAAACCTGAACTTTTTAAAGTTAGCAAATCCTAGCTGTACAGCCTGGGAAAGCCATCTAATTGTTTTTCACCTGAGACTTCTAATCTGTAAAATGAAGTCTCCTTTTGCAAGTCTAAATTTCTCTGAAATACTACTTAGTATAGTGGTTGAAGATATTCATGCTGCATTATCTTTATGAGCCATATAATTGTGTCATTTTAATTAAGATGTCCTCATTCCTTTACCTATTTCCATTGATAAGTGATAAGGGAAAGAGCAGGGAAGCAGATAAACCCAAGCTGAAGACTAGTTTATCATTCTGGAAATGCCCGTCAGAATATATTAAACTAACAACTAGTGAATCATTATCCGCATATATATTCAATTTCTGTTATAAAACAATTTTTTATGTTTATCTTAAAAGATAAAGCATGCTGTTAGCTAATTCTCTTCTTTTGGGTAAACACTTAGGAGTGGAATGGCTGGGTAAGATGCCAAATACATGCTAACTTTAAAAATCTTTAATTTCTCTCAGGATTTCTTTGTAATTTTCAATATGCAGGTCTTACACATCTTACAGATTTATCCTAAGTATTTTATACTTTGATGCTGTTGTAGATGATATTTTTAATTTCAGCTTTCAACTGTTTATTGCTAATGTGTAGAAATACCATCGATTTTGTGTGTTGGTCTCTTACTCTGATGCCTTGCTAAATCCATTTAGTAAGTTCTAGCAGTGCTTTTGTAGATTCCATTGCATTTTCTACGAGAACCATCATGTGTAAAAATAAAGCATTTCTTTGTCTTTTCTAATCTGAATGTCTTTTATTTCTTTTCCTTGCCTTATTTTACTGGCCCAAGCCTCCTCCACTGGTTAGACTTTCAACGAAGTTGAATAGATGTGGTGACAGCGAATATCATTACCTTGTCCCTCATCTTATGTGGAAAGTGTTCAGTCTTTCACCATTAGGCATAGTGTTAGTTGAACATTTTTCACTGATGTTCTTTATTAGTTGTGCTGCAGTACACAGCACAATTTCTTCTATCTCTAGTGCTAAATATGTTTTGTAATTGTTTATTTGGTACTGGGAATTGAACCGAGGAGCAATCTACCTCAGAGCTATACCCCCAGCACTTTTCTATCATTCTTTGTTTTGAAACAGGGTTTCCCTACATTGCTAAGTCTGTCCTCAAACCTGCTATCCTCCTGTCTCAGCCTCCCAAGTGATAGGATTGTAGGTATGTGCCACCATACTCAGCACTAAATGTTTGGTTTTTTTTAAAATCAGGAATAGATGTTGGATTTTAGTAAATGCGTCTTCTGAGACAATTGGGGTTTTTTTAAAACTTGTTATGTGGTGAACTATATATATTATTTTTCTAATGTTAAGCCTTTCATTTCTGGGATAGAAATTGCCCAAAGCTGTAAACAACCCAAATGTCTTTCAGTCGGTGGCTGAATAACTAACTATGGTACATCAAAATTGGGATTTTTTTTTTCTGTACTAGGAATTTAAACCAGGGGCATTCTACCTCTGAGCTATACCTTCAGCCCTATTTTTTTATTCTTTACTTTGAAACAGGCTCTCATTAAGTTGTGGAGGGCCTCACTAAGTAGCTGAGGCTGGCCATGAACCTGTGATCCTCCTGTCTCAGTTTCTCAAGTACTGGGGTAACAAGCATGTTCCACCATGCCCTGCTTCATAATTGGGATATTTTACAACTCAGTAATAAAAAGGAATGAACTATTGATATATAGAACAAATTGAATTAATTTCAAAGGCATCAGTCTGAGTGAATAAAGCCTGTCTTAAAAAGTTATATCCAGTCAAAAGCAGTGGCACACACCTATAATCCTAGTACTTGGGAGGCTGAGATAGGAGGATCGTAGGTTCAAGGCCAGTCTCAGCAACTTAGCATGACTCTGTTTTAAAACAATAATTAACTAAGTAAATATTGAACTAACTAAATAAAGAAAGAATGAGAGTATAGCATGGAGGTAAAATCCCCCTGGGTTCAATTCCCAGTACCACACACAAACACACACAAATAAGGTTACATCCTATATAATTTTATTCATATGACATTCCCCAAAAGATGAAATTATAGTGCTGGAGAACAGAGTTGAGCGTGTGGTTTGGAGAGCTCTGCTCTGGAAGTGTGGATACAGTGCTTCCTACATAGATGGTAGCTGATGCCGGAGTGTTGAGAGCCCATCTTCCATAGCACTGTATACTCACCTGTGCCAGGTGCCTGTCACTCGCTATGTTCCTGACTTCCTCCTCAGCGAGGCTGTGGACTCTCTGAGGACAGAGGCTGATCTTAGGGCCTAGACTGCATCTGGTCATTTGTGGGAGCTTGGCAAAGATTCCCACAAATGAAGGATTCCAACTGTTCCTCCACCACTTATTCATCCTAAGGCGAAATAAATTGCTTAATCTATAAGCACTTCGGTGTCTCACCTGTAGAATGAAGAAAACACCCACCTCCTAAGTTCGTTGTAAGTTTTAGGTGGTATAAAGAACCGTTGGTACCTCACTAAATGTTAATTCCTTCCTATCTTATTGAATTGAATCTAAGTAAATCTTTTAGGAGGAAAGCAGCTGTATGTAAACTCTTTTAGCTGCTTGAAGACCTCAGCAAGGAAGATCTTGGATCCATATGGAAGCTCATTTCTTCAAGCTTTCTTATTTCCTTTAATAATTATACACTTTGAGTTTAGGCTTAAGTACTATAATTAAGTACTACATCAAATAGGCACTTGTTTTTCACTCTTACCTAGAGAAATGAAAACTACAGTTGTCCCTCAGTATGTGTGACAATTGGTTCCAGGCTCCTCTGCCATACCAAAATCGGTGGGTGCTCAAGACCTGTATATGAAGTGGTGTAGTATTTGTAAACCATCTATTCACATCCTCCCATATGCTTTATATAATCTCTAGATTACATAATACCCAGTACAATGTAAATTCTCTGTTAATAGG
This sequence comes from Graphiurus murinus, assembly GCA_004027655.1. Lineage (NCBI taxonomy): Eukaryota > Metazoa > Chordata > Mammalia > Rodentia > Gliridae > Graphiurus > Graphiurus murinus. The sequence continues at coordinate 38,834 of PVLC010012627.1, forward strand.
TGCTAGGTTGTATTATTTAGGGAATAACAAGAAAAAATTCATATATGTTCAGTACAGACACAACTTTTTTTTTTTTTTTTTGCAGTACTGGGGATTGAACTCAGGGGCATTCTACCTCCAAGCTATACCCCCAGCCCTATTTTTTATTCTTTATTTTGAAACAGGGTCTCACTAAGTTGTGGAGTGCCTCATTAGGTAGCTGAGGCTGGCCTTGAACCCGGATCCTCTGGTCTCAGCCTCCCAAATGCTGGGATTACAAGTGTGTGCCACCACACCTGCCAGACACAACTTTTTTCCGAATATTTTCAATACTTCAAATTTGATTTCATTCACAGATGCAGAATGCAGTAGTGCAGAGGGCCACCTGTCTTACAGAAACTCTGTAACTGTTGCTGAATCTGTTCAACATGAAACACAAGTAGTAAAGCCACAGGTCCACCTCACAGTTTTCCTCTGAATTGTTAGATTCAAAAACTGAAAAAGAAATGTTTTCTTTAAAATCAAATCTAGTAAACATGATAGAGTACATGAGTGCTGTTTCAGTTTGGAAAATTTTAATTTGGCTTAAATGCTACTTAACCTTTTTATTGACCTGGCTTAGGGTATTTTAAATATGTTCTCCAGGTTTCTACTTTATCTCTTCCTTTTCTAGTTATATTAAAGACTTTTAACAGGAGGAATTCTTGCCTGGCTAGTAATTTTGGTTAGAAAAATGCTAAATGAGTAGTTTCCTTTACATCATCGAGGACAGAGATGAAAACTATGTGTATGTGGGAGTATTCACTTTCCAGCCAGTAATAACTACCTTGAGGTGCTAAACTAATGATGTAACATTTGCTATGTTAAAATGGCAGCTATTGTGAACTTAGGTAGAATGTTAAGAAGCTTCGTGTCATGGAAAGGAACGGTGAGTTGCGAAACCTGGCTTTGAGGTCCCATGCTAACTTGCTTTGTCTCTTCAGGCAAGACCCTTACCGTTGCTGGGCACTAGTGTTCTCATAGGAAGCGAGATTGGACCACGTTTTTTGGTTGTGTGAATATGAAGTGAATAATGTTATAATTTGTCTTGATGGAGTGGGAGGGCAAGTCAATCATCTCTCCAGATGAAGGAGCCCAGTGCACAGCTTTCACATTGTTTGTGAGACTTGCATAGGTGCACAGCCTACTGAGCAACTGACCAGAGAAAGTTCAGATTTGCAGACACCGAAGGTTAGAGATGACTGTGTGCTTTACAAAAGGATTGCCATCAGGATTGTTTTAAACAGTGATCTAAAGTCTCTTTTAAATGAGAAACTTTTCAGGGGAGTATCGAGGAACAGTAGCAGAAGCCTGTCACCTAGGTTATTGAGTCCATGCTGCCACTTGCAGAAGCCGGTGACCAGTGGGTCTGTCTGCAGCTCTCTCACACAGGCCCATGATTCTATGCTGCGCCTCATTTCTAATGGGGCTTATTGGAACATGGGATGTTACACTGATTTCCTTGTGTCTTTAGAACTTTTGATATTTGAGTTAAAAGGAATTTGTCCAGAAAATTAAATTAAACTGGTGACTTTCTTGAAATTTCTGATGAATATACATGGAAAAGAAAAGGATCAAGACTTTGATTTTAAGCCGGGCGTGGTGGTGCACGCTTGTAATACCAGCATTTGGGAGGATCTGGGTTCGCAGCTAGCCTCAGCTACCTAGTGAGGCCCTCAGCAACTTAGTGAGACCCTGTTTCAAAATAAAGAATAAAAAATAGGGCTGGGGGTATATCTCAGAGGTAGAATGCCCCTGGGTTCAATCCCCAGTACCAAAAAAAAAAAAAAGACTTTGATTTTATATTCTTTTTCTGGTCTATTACAGGCTACTCCCTTGACTCCCTGTATCAAATTCTTTTTCTACTGCAGCTGTCAAATTTGACTTCATGTGTCTGCAAAGTCTCTATTGCCCTAAGATTCACCACCTGAATATGCTGATTTAATGTATTCCATTTACACTGGCTTTTAGGTAAATGTGTGCCTTTAAGAGGGTGCCAGTGCCTGCCTGGCAAAGTTGGATGGTCCTGAAAGGGGGAGTGAGGATTAAGAAAAAGAAAGAAAGACAAGAGATAGATTTGGGAGGACTGTCAGTGAATACTGCAGCCCCAAATTTATTCAGCTCAGCCCTTACATACTTTTTAGAGCATCAGAGTATACTTCAAGGTTAAAGCTTTCTCACAATAGTTGCATCTGTGAAAATAATCATCTCTAGGTCCAAGGTTCAAAGAACAAATATTCACATAGTTCTTACTGTAACAGTCTGAATAAACATCTTAAGACAAAACAGTACTCTTGCGCTTGGTCGGTAATCATCACATGTTATGAGAATCTGCATTCCTGCAGAAACAAACTTCTATGCTCCTGTGAGTCTGCAAAAACAGTCCTTGAGCACTATCGGTCTCCAACAAGAGGGCCAATGAGAAAAGAGTAATTACTTTTCACTTAAAATCTACCTAATGTTTTCATATATGTGGATGTTATATTTAGTACATATTACAGTGGCTGCTTTAATGGTTCTTATTGCTATTTAAAATTAATTAGTTAAAAATACAAGCCAAGACTATTTTTAGGCTATAGCCTCAGTGCCCCAGTAATTTGTACATTTCTCAAAGACATTAATAGCTATTTGTATAGCTAATTGGCAATTGCTCATTAAATAAATGTGTTTCTGTTCTTGGGTCATTCTAAAAGCACCAATTATAGTTACAACATCACCTTCAGGTGCATTTTCTTCTCATTTATAATTAATAACTATGTAGTAGAGGGAAATCTACAATCTTGGGAGACAAGCCAAGTAAAACAAGAGTGAGATGCCATCTTCCCACTTTAAATCCCCCCAACTCAGGAGCCCGGGCAGTGTGGGGCAAGGGGTGGTGTGGAGGGGCAGGTGCGTCTGCCGTTTGTGCTGTGGTATGCACTCCTTACTTTCTAGGAGGGTTGTGTTATTTGTCAGAGTGTTGTTTTCATTCATGTCTGAGGACAATATTGCTGGCCAGATCACTTCCTAATTCAGGGATATAAGATACAGATGTCAAGTTTCATTAGTATTCACCTTCAGGGTGTTTTCAAATACTTTTACACAGTATGAGAATACTGTGTAATGAATGTCATTCAAAACAGGTTCAGGCCACCTAGAGGAAATTTAACAAAACTGTTCTTCATTGAGAATATTTATCTCAACCATGCTTTCCAGGGATAGATTCCAGGTCACAGGCATTCAAAAATATGGATACAATTTAAAGGTACTGATTTATGTGGCATATAACTGAGCCTTAGTTTACTCTCCTATAACTAGGGATAAAAATATCTCACAGGGTTGCCATGAGGATTAAATGCACTCATGAACATAAAGCCCTCAGCAGTGTCTGACGCATAGCAAAGTGTCTACTAAATTATAAATGTTCCTTAATATTAATAGTATTTTAACTTTATTTGCTACTATAATTTTCCTATAAAGACCCCCCCCCATTTTTCTCATGCTTAACTGAGCCTACTCAGCCTTTGCTAAAATTGTGAATTTAGTAAAGGTAGAGTTAAGCTCCCTTCCAGCACATCCTGGCACCTGCCCCGTTTGCTCTCTGGCACCCCAAAGCACCCATTTCTGGAAGCTTTGGTCATGCCAAGCTTCCACCTCTTCTCTATCAGAGGGGCAGCAGGTATTGGCTTCAGTGGCTCGGTGAAAGCCACTCAGAGGAGAGGAAATGAGCAGGGCTGGGCCTCCCGAGACCTGGTTCTTAGCCACTTTGCTGAGTTTGCATGAATTCTTTGGTTGAATTCATTCACTTCTTTTAGACCCCAAATTCACCATCTGTAGGTTGTTGTATAGATCAAATTATAATGTAAGTCCAAGCACTTTTAGAAAAGGCTGCGCAGACCATAGTTACTGTGAAACCTCCTTATCTTTCAAAAACTCAGTTCCAGCAACTTCCTCCATAAAATCGTGCTGATGGAAAGATGCCTTGATCTCCCACCCCAGGTAGAACTGGTCATATCTTCCTTGGCCCCCACTGTACATACCTCTTTCATAGCATCTGTTTATTTTCATTCTGCTCCACATGTTAGATGCTCTTTATTTTAAAAGTACAAAACATTTGTGATGTTTCTACTCTTCTAGAACTTGCAGAACCACCACGAGTCACATTTCAAAACTGGTATTGCTGATTGCTATGCTATCATGTGTCATGTTCCACTGTATTTCGAATCATCTCAAATTGTTCTTTGTCCTCTGATATTTTAAAACATTGAAGAGATGGAATAATTTCAGGACTGAGCATGTTGAGAAGTGGAGAGAAGAGGGTCACATTTCCCCCAGGGGCCCTCCCTGATGCTACAAAGTCATGTTCTATTACTCTCTGAATACTCTGTGCTTAACAAATATCTGATACATAGTAGGGGGTTAAGGATGGATGAATAAATCATTGCAAGAAAGTTCTTTAATAGTGCACTACCAAAAACCTTCAAGATCGGAATGAATCTATAATTGTGAAGATCCAGATTGCAGGACAGGATGTGAGGACCAATTTAGGATCTGCTGGCACTTCACAAATCACGCTGTGTAAAGCACTGACCACTTGTATTGTTCAAAATGCTTTTCCACACGACGAGGCATGAGATCATGTTTTAATTGTGTTATTGACTTCTTTGCAGACAAAGAATTTAAAAAGCACCCTTGTCACATTTATTTATTGTAACAGATCTCCTCTTTAAAAGATAGCAAACGATATTGTCATCTCTCTAGAGTCCTTTCTGTATTTACATTTTTTTTTCAGAACTGGGGATTGAACTCAGGAGCATTCTACCTCCGAGCTACACCCCCAGCCCTATTTTTTACTCTTTATTTTGAAACAGGATCTCACTAAGTTGCAGAGGG